>VMDO01019277.1:0-40076 GCA_007922755.1 Pedetes capensis | reverse complement strand
TTTCTTTCTCTTTCTTCCTTCCTTCCTTCTTCCTTCCATTTTGTGGTACTGAGGTCTTGAACCCAGGACTTTCCACATATTTGCAAGTACTCTACTATTGAGTTGCACCCCCAATCTCCATTTTTACATTTGTTTTTATCTTGAGAAAAGGTGCTCACTAAGACTCCATCTCCTGAATTGCTGGGATTACAGGTGTGTGCCACTTGTATATATTTCAATAAATTTAAATAAATGTTTCTCCTATATATGCATATATATGTACCTATTGTTAAATCTTAGCATGGTCCATCCTGATTTCTCCTTAACTGTAGCTTTTGATCTTTCATTTTTGTAAAATTTTTATTATTAGATCTAGAAAAAAATTGACCTATTTATTTTGGATTAAAATCTCGATCCTGAAATTAGATGTCACAGTAATAGTAGCATATAAATGATGCCAGATTACTGTAAACCTGTATTACTAATCATCACTACCTTTCTGGAGTGTGTAAAACCAAAGAGAGTGACCAGTACTCTGTTTTCCTACCTAGCCCCACCGCCACCAGAAAGGGGCAATTCCTTGTCAATAAGGGACATGAAAATTTCATGAATGAATTCCTGTCCATATGAAATTTATGCCAATAGGATCTGTGGAGACTGGTTCACCTGTGAACCAGGGATGCCGTTTGATGGGATTGCAAATGAGTTTTTGTTTGTTCATTTGTTTGGTTGAGATTTTCTTCCCCTAAATCCAGTTTTCAAGCCCCTTAGAAACAATGGCTTAGTTGGTAGAGCGCTGTTCTGCAGTCTCTAAGGTCTTGGGTTCGATTCCCAACACGGCAAAAATGAGAGAAGAATGTGGCAATTCACTCCTGAGGTAATGCGGAAAAAAAGAAATCAGCCATTGAAAACCCTATAAAGGTCACTATATGAGTCAGACACAACTCCATGGCACCGAACAACAAGAAACAATGGCACTTGTAATACATATTGGGTGTCTTCTATGAGTCACATGTGTGCTGAACAGTTTTGTAAACTCACTTCTGTGGAGGAGAGGGATTTATCTCCATGTAAAGATGATGCCACAGACCTACTGGAGTTGATCACAAGACCTGCTAAGGCTGAGTAGTGGAGCTGAGGTTTGAACAGTAGGTATCTGACAACGCCCATTTCCTCCCCCTTCTACAAGCACATCCATAACAACTGCCCTCTAGCTGCCTTGCCTTAAAATGCAAGAGTCCTGGGGGGCAATCATAATCCCCTGTTGTCTCCAACCAGTATGATCCCTAAAGAAGAGACATATTAAGGACTTTTTGAAGGCATTGTTCTGTTGTTCAGTGACCTGTGTGACTCCTTATTTAAACAAGAAAAAAGAAGACAAAGACAATATATTAACATGTTTTTTAAATAATCAGGCACTACTTATTGGGGTAGTTGGTGGACTGGATACTAATAAGAATAGTGGTCTTTGAACTCATTGTTTTCCAGTTTGAGCTACTTTGTTTCCTCAATAGTAGTTGTCGTGTGCCAGAGACCTGTGACTGTACCTCTCGGATTTAGATAAGAAGATGATAGTGAAGGAGGATTTTTTATTCCAACTGGAGCAGGATTATATTGTTTCATTTTAGTCTCTTTTAATTTAAGAGGACTTAATAATACTCTCCTTTATGAAGGGATTTGGAGTGTGAACTTTGGATTTAGACAAATCTGAGTTTGAATCCCTGCTACTTGGTAATCATGTCACCCTGAGCAGCATTTTGTATCCCTGAGCCTTAGAGTTCACATCTGTCAAATGTTTATAAAACCTACATCACTGTGATGTGAGAATTCACTGAGGTGATCTATGTAGACCCCCAATTTCCTTGCCTTACATGAAGCACACAAATGAACAATGTTTGAATCTTTGAGATAATTTCAACTGCTAGCCACAACTTTGTTAGAATCCCAAAAGTCACTTTTCTTTCCTGGTATGTAAGTTGCTAAGTACCTTCAAAAGAATCCTCCTAGTATTCCTGGGTGTAATTTCCTAGGCCAGGGACATTTGTAAAATCCAGAGGCCATGGCATGCACATTGCATGTGTCTGCTTGTGAGAGAAGTGGTAGGACCTTTGCGGCACCTGAATATTTGATCATTTCCCTTATTGAGATACTGCTGCTCAGCTTCCTTCCTGCATTGATGAGGCATCTGCTGTTCTTGTGAATAGACACAGGTTATAAGTAACATGGCAGCAAATGATAAGTGGGTCTGGAAACAAGGAAAAACACCTGGAGGACTGAGAATTTAACACTGAGCAGATTTTAAGCCACTGGCATTTTGTTTAATTCAGTTCCTTGGAAAATCATTTAAGCATGGCTTTAAAATAAAAGTTGTAGACTTGGTTGAGGATAGAAAGTAATGTTGGGCATCTTGCTTCTTGTTGTTAGGTGCTGTCGAGTCGAATCTGATTCATAGAAACCCTAATAGGGATTTCAAAGGCTGATTGTTTTGTAATTGCTTCAGGAGAGGATTGCCATATCCTTCTTCTGTTTTTGCAGTATTGGGGATCGAGCCTGAGTCCTAAGAGAATGTGGAGCAGCACTCTACTAACTGAGCTAAATCCCAGCCCGGAGCATTTTGCTGGAGGCCCAGAATCTGAAGAATCGTGTATCAATATTTCTTCTTGCCACATTTCTTTTTTGTATATTCCTTTCAGAATGGGATGGCTAACCAGCAAAAAAGAGTCAGTTAAAATATTGTCTTTTGACAGATTTCAAGAAACATAAGCTTGTTTTGCAACTTGTTCCATTGATGACATAGAGTCCTTAATCTCCTTTCACAAAGGAGGATGTTGTTATTAGATGCCTTCTAGTTGGTGACTGACTCCTAGGGACCCTATGTACAACAGGCGAAACACTATTATCAGTGTTTTTCTGCTATTAATTGGGCTTTCAATGGTTAACTGTTTTTTGAGAGTGGGTTGCTAGGTCATTCTCTCAAGCCTACAGTACCTGGTGTTCTCAGGAGGTCTCCCATCCAAGTACTCACTAGGCCTGACCCTGCTTAGCTTCCAAGATCCGACAGGATCAGATGCCAGAGTGGTATGGCTGTAGGCAAAGGATATTATAGCTAACAAATACTCTCATAGAAGCAAACATGTTACTCAAAGGTTGATGTAGCACCACCTTTTGGACCAAGATGTAAGAGAGAAGTCTTAAAGACAGGAGGCAGATAGTGAAGGAAGGTTAGGGAAGTGACCCATTCTGGATCTAAAAGGGAACAGGAACAGGGGTCAAGAAAGACCTGGGAAGTGTTGAACCCCCAAATTTGGAATTATCCCTTTCTGATGAAACTTTAAGAAACTTTTAAGTGAAATATGATGAATAAATAATTAACATAGGATTTGAAATGACAAATCTATACCCATGGCCCAACCCCACTCCTTGTTGTTACATGCATTTTCAAAGCCATATAATCTTTCTGAGCCTCTGAGGCTGTATCTTATCCAAATGCATATCCAGCCTAAGGCCACAGTAGTTACTCTGTAAATGCTGGCTTTAAATAATTAAATGTTATGTCATTTTCAATAAACAGTAGCTGAATAGGTATTGTGACAAACCACAACATTGAGTGGTAGAAAAAATATGTATGTAACATCCCTTAACTGCCCAGAAATTAACAGAAATGCCATCAGTTCAGTTAAAACACAAGATTTGCCATGAAGACATAAGAGATCAGTCTGAGAGTATTTATTGGCTGGTGTTTTTCTGAGTTGTTCAAGAAGAATACCTTGCTTATATCTGTGTATAAACAGTATAACTATTAATCTAGATACTTTTAATAATCAAAAATGTCTTGATAATAAATTATGTGATCAATGTCCTTTAGGGGGCCATTATTTTAGAGTAAGAAAATTATAATTACCTCAGCAAGAAAGAAACTAAGAAAAAAGTATTACCTTTTGAGCTTGTGTAACTAGAGGATGTACAATAATAATAGTTGATATTGGATGACACTTAACCTTATATTAATTTAGGAGATTAATGAGCACTTTGTAAATTTAAACTTTAAGGAAAATGAAAGTGCTACTGGTGGATAAAACTTTGATTATAAGGAGCCAATAGTTGTATATGTTTGTGGAATTTACATATCACAGTGAGTAATCATGTAGTAAGTGTTGTTGTTAGGTGCCATCGAGTCAGGTGCAACTCGTAATGACCATAGATATAACTGAACAAAACACTACCCAGCACTTTGCCATGTACATGATCTTTTCTATGTTTGGGCCCATTGTTGCAGCCACTGTGTTTCTTCTCATTTCGAGTCATACCACATCAGCAAAAGGAGATTCAAGGGACACTACTCCATTCGCATCATTAAGGATAACTCTACTTTGAGGAGGCAACTCTTCCCCAGTTATCTTTTGAATGTCTTCAAATTTAAGTGGGCTCGTTTTCTACCACTGCGTATTTGACAGTGCTTCTCTGTTATTCACAGGGTTTTCAATGGCTAATTGTTTCGGGAGTAGCCTGCCAGGTCCTTCTCCCTAGTCTGTCTTGGTCTGGAAGCTGAACTGAAACCTGTCCACCACTGGTGTCCCTGCTGGTACCTGCTACACCAATGGTATAACTTCCAGCATCACAGCAACATGCAAGTCCCCACAGCACAATAAGCTGACAGACACATGGGGGTAGTAAGCATAGAAACCCTAATTTCTAAGGAAATCCTGCAGGAGGCTTGTGGAGATAAAATAACAGGGGCCTCACCTGCCTTGGTAAATTTTAATTAAAGACAAAAAGTTAGTGTATTTCAGGGAAAATGCCCCACAGAATGTGGATCGGCAAATAAGAGTAGAATGTATGTGGTTTTCAAGGTTCAGAGGAATAAAATCACTCTTCTATACAAGTGAAGTATATGTAGAAGCTACAAGATTAAGCCTGCTTCTTTGGGCCATTTATAGACTTGCAGTGAGTTGAAGGTTTTCCCAACAAATTCATGTGCACCCAGAATCTCAAAATGTGACCTTATTTGGAAATCGAGTGTTTACTGATATAAGTAGTTAATTTTGAAGTGAACTCATTCTGGAGTTAGAGCAGGCTCTGTGTTAGATGACTAATGTCTTTATCAAAAGGAGAGAGGGCAAAGAGACACAAAGCAGAGGTTGTATAAAGAAAAAAGGAGAGGAGAACAAAGTAGTATATCTACAAACCAAGGAGCTCCAGTGATTACCAGGAGCCATCAGAAACAAAGAAGCAGCAAAGGAATTATTATTATTATTACATTATTATTTTTATTATTACTTTGTGTGTATATGTATATGGTACTGTGGGGCCTTGCTCAAGTACTTTGCCACTGAGCTCCACTCCTAGCCCCTTTTTAAATCCTATTTTGAGTCAGAGTCTCACTAAGTTTTGCAGGGTCCCTCTGGCTTGAACCTCTGATCATCTAGCCTCAGCTTCCTGAGTCGCTGGGATTATAGGCATGCACCACGGTGCGGGCTAAGGGAAGATTCTTCATTAGAGCTTTCTGAGAATACACAAGCCTGCTGGAACTTTAATTTTAAATTCCTGACTAGCAGAACTCTGAAAGGGCGAGTTTGCTTTTGTGTTAAACCACCCAGTTAGTGGAAATGTATCATAAGGACCCTAGGAAACTCATGTGCTTTGGCTGCTCATTACTGTGCAGCATCGGCTGTGAGCCCCCGTGAAACCTGAGCTCCTCTGCTGAGGTGCGGGCCATGTGCACTGCCCTGGCATCCCTGGTACCACACCTTTGCATGTTCTCGTGGGGTACCTGGTGCAGGGTCCCTGCTCCAACACGCCCACAATGGGCTACACGTGCTTAAGCCTTCCCTCAGGGTAACACCCTGGGAATTGGCCTTCAGTCCCTGGGTGCCCCCGTCAAAACACATCTCCACCTATGGAAATTCCCTCCCATCTTTTATGATCCAGTTTAACTGCACTGCTCCCCACTCACTTATTTCAAGCAGAGTTGATCTCTTATACATCCATGTTCCCTGTCCAATGTGCTAGGTCATCTCTTAGCACTAGGAACACCTCTTCACAAGACTTTGTTATATACCCTCCAAATGCTGCTCATGTCAGCTTATCTTGACCATGAAACCAAATAGGGTGATACTGGAAAATAGAGCCCTCCCTGAGTTTGTCTCTGTCTCTCTACTTGGCCTTGTGTAATGTAAATATTCCATAGTAATTTGTTGACTATTTGCCCTGGCTGCCTCACTCCACAGTGATAAAACTGAAACAGTCTCTAAAATTACTTTTCCATCATTATAAATCTAACTTGAAAGCCATGCAATTGATGCATTTGCTGGGGATTATCTTTTGCCCATAGCTCATTAAGGCTGTCCTCATATAGAACAAATATTCATAGGAACAGCCCCCCAGTGAGAAAGTGATCCATGTAAATGGCCTGGCATGTTGAAAATACCTACAGCAATGCAAGTCACGTGATGACTCTGCCTGGTGGCTGGAGATGTGGAATATGGGCGATGAATGAGCTAACGGAGAAAAGGCATCCTATACTTGTCAAGGCTGTCCTTCATTAATTCATTCCTGCATACAAGTTTCAAAGATTAACTACATAATATTGCCTCTGGAATATGCTCATTGTTAATGACCAAAGACAATCAGACTTGTATTTCAGAACCATAGTTGGTGGATTGATGATACTATGGAGGGAATCAGCACTGGGGGTAGGTAACAGGAATGGGCTAAAAAGCTGCATGTGAGTAAAAGGGCTGGGCAAATCCAAGATGGCATTGTAGTACTCCGCTGGTTTGATACCTTAGACATACGATATCTTATTTAATTCTTCAATATTTGAAGATTATGGAATGGAGAGGAATTAGCAAATTTTAGACAGGATGAAGGAAATGGGGCCTGGAGATAGGGGATCACTGGGGCACAGTAACTGATTGGGTTACCTGAGTTTTGTTGAGAACACCTATACTTCAAAGGAAGTTACCAGATGGACTTGTCACCTCACTATCACCTCAATGGACTTAATAAGATTTAGATAGGTCTATGGCCAGGGTGGTTGGGATTTTGTTCAGCTGGTAGAGCACCACTCTGCAGTCTCTGAGGTCCTGAGCTCAATTCCCAGCAACATAAAAAACAAAAAACAAAACACAAACAAAAAAAGAGGGGGAGGGGAGAAGGACATGGCAATCCACTCCAAGACAATCCCAAAACAATCAGCCATTGAAAACCCTGTAAGGATCACTGTGAGTCAGACACGACTCGATGGCCCCTAACAACAACAACAACATGGGCTAGAGGTTAGCTCATTTGGGACAGTGCTGCTCTGCACTCTCTGAGGACCCAGATTAGATCCCCAGCACAGCAAAAATGGGAGAAGGACTTGGCAACCCGTTCTGGAAGCAATGCCAAAAGAAATAGTCAGCCATTGAACAACAGACAGATCAATAGAATGGGCCTCCCAACATTCCCCCTAATGATTTGCAATATAAAACCTTGGGTGAAACCCATCCTGCAACTACCCAGTCAGGATCCCCTTCATCTTTCTTGGTAAAAGCTTTTGTCTATCTTTCTTATAAAGTCTCCCTTGCTCTCACTTGACTTTGCTATCTGTATTTTTATTCCTGGATCCATGAACCCAGGAGTCTAGAACCTGGCACCTGAGAAGAAACTTTGGTCTCAAAATAATACTGCAGTTTAAAAGTACGACTCTATTTTGGGGCCAGATGCGCGCTGTGTTACAGGGAGGAATTCCCTGTCTGAATGGCATAAAGTGTTCCAGGAGAATTGGAGTTTGTGTCTTTGCCATCATTAGACATGACCTAAAAGGAATCCACTGGCCCAACTGCAACATTTTAGCATAGAAGACATCATAATGGTTACCTTCTGAGACTTGCGCTCCTTCTTCCTATAATGAAAATTGCATCAGTGGTCATTTGCCACTTTGAATATTATTATTAAAATTATTTTAATAATTTTTGAATAATTTTAAATGCATATGTTACAATCCAGTAACACTCCTTACATTCCCCTATCCTCTACCCATGCTCCATCCACAAACCTACCTCATTACATCTTGGGCTCCCAGCATCCAGGTGGCTGGCAGAGGGAGCCCTCCACCCTAAGAGATGTACCATGTGCCTGATGCCTACCACAGAATTTGCTTTATAACCAGGCCACTCTGTAATTGGGAGCTACAGAAAAAATGCTATTTCTTCAGGAACGTGTCCTTTTGTTTTTGGCTACCAAATACAGAGGCCATTTAGGTACCAATCCTCACGCTCTTAAATAAAGAAGAAAATGCATCTATGTAGATGGAGGTTTAAGGGGCTAATCCAAGCAGGGTTTCCTAATGGAAAGGATCAGGAAAGTATTGGAAGACTAGATAAACAAAACTATTACTTTCATTATGATTATTATAGCTCTGGTTTATTCATAACCCATCCATTGTAAGCAGAAGGAAGACTATTTTTATTGAATTGTTGGAGATCAAACACAGGTAGATAAGCACTCTACCACTGAGCTACTTCCCAAGTCCTTGGTTTTTTGAGACAAGGTCTTACTATTTAGCTTAAGCTAGCTTCAAAGTTGCTTTGTATCCAAGCCTGGCCTTGAACTTGCAATCCTCCTGCCTCGCCTTCCCAAGCGGTGAGGATACAGGTGTGCACCACCATACCCAGCTGTAAGATACTTTTTATATACATGTATAAAAATGTCATGGTGGAACCCATTATTTTGTACAATTAATATATGCTAATGAAAGTATGAAATCAATGAGAAAATAGTAGAAAAATAAAGTTGTCTGTGAATAAAATTAATCCAATGAGGCTAATTCAACAAATTAGATTGAGTACACAGCAGGTTCTCCTGTAACAATTACCACTGTCGCTAACATTGCTATTGCATATGAAATAGTATCATCATTATGAAAATTAAAGACGTGGTATGGTGTTAGAAATATTATCAATTTATCCTCCCGTTTCCTTTTATTCATTAGTTCCAGTCAGAATGTCAAAATGGCGAGATAGTTTGCAGGTCACTAAGAAGAGACTAGTGTTTTGTTTGTTTGTTTGTTTTGTTTTTGATAGAAAACAGCATAGGATTTTCCCCAAAGCATCCTGGGTGTGGAGATGACTCTATCATCAATGAATGGCCTCAAACGCTCAGAGCAGAAGTAGCAGCCAGAGGAAGCTGGAATAAATCCAGGGGCCATGTGAGCTATAATTGTCCTTTGAGACATTCTACCTAGATAGAAAGAAGCTCTTGTTTTAAAATACGTAGAGCATGAGCTATATATGAGTATTTATCTTACTCAGTATATGCTAAAAGGTCTCTATAGAAAAATCTAAGCCCCATCCCCTTACCTCCTGCCAAAAGCACCAGTGGTTTCCTGACAAACCTGTCTTGGTGACCCTGGCCAATTGTTCAAAGATTATCCAAGGTTTGGAGGTTCATTGTTCCCTACTCACATTGTTTTGTGTCTGAAAAATGCAACTAAAGTCCTACTAAAGGGTTACAGTAATGCAAGAAATAGCATGGTGATTATTAAAAGCCTGTAGCCCTGGCTTTGGATCCTGGTTCCATCACCAATCCACTCTGTCTTTGGCCTAGTTATAACACTCATTCCCTGTTCAATTTCCTTTTCTACAAAATGTACATAACAGTGTATCTCATGTTGGACTACTGAGCGGTGGAAGTGACCACACAAAATATGTGTCACTCAATAATTGATAAATAAATTCTTGACATGATTAACCACTCTGCCTTACATTAACTTACTTTGCCATACACTTGGACAAAAGCAATGTCTTCATTTCCGAGATGCCAGAGTAATGGAAATTTGGGAACTATCTGAATGCTCAAATCGTGGCTGTTGATAAGAAACTTCTGAGTTGATTAACAAAGTCAGTTCTTTTTAACTATGTAAATATCTAAGTCTATTCTTCTTTTCCCTTCCTTCTTCCCTTCTTTCCATCTTTCCTTCCTCCCTCCCTTTCTCCTCCTCCTCCTCCTCCTCCTCCTCTTCCTCCTCCTTTTTCTTCTTCCCCCCACCCTTTCTCTCCTCTCCCTCCATTGCTTCCTTCCTTTCTTCTTTCTCTGTTTTATTCTTTCTTTTTCCATGTTTTTGGATGCATGGTCTCACTGTGTAGCTCAGGCTGGGCCTTGAACTTATGATCCTCTGGTCCAAGCCTCCCCAGTGCTGGTATTTCAGGCATATACCAACATGTGTAGCTTAGCTTATTCTTATAAATAATAAGAATAATTAGACTCTTCCTGTAAAACATCACAAAAAGATGCTCTAGTTAAGAAGGCTTTGAGTAAGTGAAGGGATGCTCAAGTCCATACTCATATCAATCACCACAGCCAATATCAGAATCAGGTTCCAAGACATCAGACTAAAGATTGTTGATCCTTCCGAAGCTCATGAGTTTGGATAATCAGAGGGCCAGTTCAGCCAGATGTCCTTGGGAGAAACTCTAGAATCATGTATCTTAGAGATGCAAAAATCAACACCAAAACCAAAAGGCCAGACCAAGACTAAATTCAGATTGTCAGAGAGCTCAGACTTGTGCGGGGTGGATGGGAATAAGATCAAGTCTGGTTCAGGATGGAAAGGTCCTGTTGATTACCTCCAAATATATGCAGTGTTTTTAAGAGCATTCTTAAAAACCAGGGGCAAAACAGACAATTATACATCCAGAGGCTGCCCTAGATATCCTCATTATTTTATTTGCACTCTTCATTATTTTAGAAGCTCCTACATATTGAGTGTGTGCATAGGTAGGCATGCCTGACTCTATGAATCTACATCAATGTCACTGGATGTATATATGGGGATGCAGCAATTCCTTTCCCTGATGGGGTTTGCTTTGTGCTAAGACTGCTTGGAGTGTCAGGAACACAGACTTCATATAAGATCCCAGATGTCTTTTTAGCCCATAAATAGTGTTACTGGAAAATGCAGGAGGTCTTCTCCCTTTAGGTGCTTTGGCTGGGAACATACGAATTCACTGCATGAAAGATATAAATTTTCAAATAAGGACTAAGATAACTACCATGCAGTGTCCCTCAGAGTTCCGGAACAGCACAAAAATCCATTCCCTACTTAGGCACAGAAAGGGTCATAAATAAAGCTCCTACTGTGCACCGCTTTGTCATCTGGAATCCCTTAAGTGTAGCTCATCAGTGCTCATATGCCTCATCCCTTGTGTCAATTTCACCTTCTGCCTCCATTAAAGTCCAGATGGATGGCAGGGCACCTTTGCACACTGCAATCGTGGTAATAATGGCTTGCTGGCTACACTAATGGTGTCATTATCCCCTCCACATTCACGGGGTACAAATCGCCACTTGGACTTCGTTGCTTCTTTCCTAACTGATGACCATCCTTTATACTAGCCATTCATAGAGCCCAAGAAAAGGAGGCTTTGTGCTTGTTTTTCTGGAAGCATTCTCAGATGAAAGGATGAGGGTATAGAGGACACCATGCCTGAGAGAGATTATAGCAAGTCAGGAAAGAGAGAGAACCTCTGGCAAGGTTTTACAAGGCAGCGAGTGAAACTGATTCATAAGTAAAGGATTCTGACATGAAATTGGAGTTGGCACAGTATATGTGCACACTCTGGCTTATCTGGGTGACAGAGGGCTGGTCTGGGAGCTGGGGACTTGTCTTCTGCTCAAGCAGCCCTGGCTGGGCTACACAAAATTAATGGGCCTTCACCGTTTCCATTTGCAGCATGAGAATGGTGAAAAGAACAGTGTCAGTCAGTGAGATTTGGGGTCAGTGCAAAGTCAAACATCCCAGCCGAGCAGATGATCCAGTAGGCACAAGGAGACTTAGAGCAAAATCCCAAATGTGTCCCATGTTGGCAGCTTTCTTGCTGTTCCCACCACTCAGCTGATGTTTATGGCTTCAGCTTCTGGGACCTAGGGGATGGATTCCAACCCTTGCTACCTTGTGGCTTTGAACAAGTTGCTTAATCTTTCCCAAGCTTAGTTTCCTCACCTATAAAAATCAGTGATAAGATTATTGACCTCACTAAATTGACACTTTAAACCTTGCTTGAGCTTTGTACATGGATGCAACCAATGGGCACTGAGGTTATTTTTCCTAATTACATAGAATTAGATGGGCATTTGAGGTAACTTACACTAATGATAGTTCAGCATTACCGTATGTACTAACCAGGTGTACTGATATTTGTGGGTACAATATCAGTTTCTTTGTGGGCTTCAGAAACAGATGTGGCTTTGATTTGGATCTGGGAGAAAGTTAAATTTCACCTTCAAAAAAAAAAAAAAGAAAGAAGGAAGGAAGAAAGTTTGAGCAGCCCTCAGAATGATTTATGAATGGAACTCTGATGCATAAAATCTCATTTTCTTTAGTACATTTGTCAAAAGATTTCCCTATGGGTGTCTTTTGTAGGACTTGGTTGTCATAACCCCCTCAGCCTCCCACACAGGTGGAACATTTTTACTGAAACTTTCTCTTGATGGGTCTTGTGCTGATCCCATTTGACTGATGTGATGGTCTTCTTCCTTTAACTCTTGTACCATGAACTTTACATCCTGTTTTATTTCCCAGCATATTAATGTCCCAGGCTTCATGTGCAGATGAAGTGAAGCCATAAAACTCAGCCCCTTCAGCCAATCAGGATTCATCTGACAAGCAACACTTTGTCTTTTGTGTGCTAACCCGGGAATGGTGAAGAGACAGCAGCTTGCTTGCCTTTCCAAAACTACACCCTTACAGAATAGAAAACACACACACTTTTGCTGGCTTAAGCATAATATGGATTTATTGCATGGAGAAGATAGATGAAAATTTTTTTTAACATGCTGGGAAGACCTTGAAATTATTTACTGTCCTCATTATCATTAGGAAGCAGGCATTACCTGATCTATTTCTTCAGGTTTTTTTGTGGTGAAACTTGATTTTAAGATTCTTCATTTCTCAGCATCACTTGCTCCTTCCTGGAAGATGCCTGCTGCATGGGGAAGAGTGAGCCCTGACTGATGTGCAATCACCAACCCCAAAGCATATTTAGAAAGTTGAGAAGATGTTTTCTAACAGGATATGAAAATCGGGTCCTGAACAACTTGGCTACTGCTCAGCAGAATATTCAGAAGGGAATGACTGCTGAATTTATGCAATGTGAACATTTAAAGTGAAAAATCTAAATCCTCACCTTTGGGGTCATGGTGATTAATTTCCATTCCAAATGGAACTCTCCATATACGCAGGAAATCCAGTAACTATTCCCCTGGGACCAACAACCCTGTGAGCTGTTGGCAGAATTAATAAATCTGTCAGGATTTCTTTGGGATATTGCACGTCTCCCTGTATGTCATTTAATTGTGAAGTGTAAATATGCATACGGCACTTCAAGAAGACTAAATATATTAGTCTTTAGGGTTTCAGCTCCTATTTCTATACACATTTGTCAATTCTGATTAAATTAAGGGGAGCATTTTGATACAAAAATATATAAAATTTACTTAGTTTTCTAGAAGAAAGACTTGCATTGTTTATACAGCACAATATCTGGGGAGGAATATATATTTTTCTAATATGCAGCTTTGGATAACATAAAGTGTTCTGTACATAAGATTATGTTCACAGCTTGGGGGAATTTGGGGAAAATGTTCCTGGCTAGCAAACTGTTTTCAAGAAGAAAAAGTAGAAAGCCCAGGAGCAAAACAATGTAACTTGTAGTTTCTCTCACTATAAAATATGCAGCTGCTAAAGCTGACTCACAATCCAAGCGAGACATCTTTCAGGAAGGGGTTGGATGCACAGAGGGAGAGGTGTACAGACTGAAGGAGTAATACTACAGTTATGTCAAGTTCAAGTTCAGTTACCCAAAGCAGTGTTCCAGCAGTAGCAAAACACATTTAGGAGGTCATGTCCTATCCTTTATTTGTGAACTTGGTATTTGACTGGTTGAAGTTCTCTGTCTTTGGACAGATAGATAATGGGAAGTACAGGAATGGGGCCAGACCTTGCGACAATCAACACTGTTTTTTGGTTTGGAACAGTCAAGTGAAGGGCTTGTACTGAAAAGAGTAACAAGTTAACATGGGAATTGTTGTAATTGAGCATCATTAAAAGCCAAGTATTGGAAGCTTTTTGTTTTGGTTAATTTTTTTTTATTTTATATTTTTTTGCCTTTCTTTCCCTGTGACTGTCAGTCTGGGGTGGAATGTTTGTCAATTTTATTTCCTGCCCTGTTGTTGTCTGTGTTGTTACAAGTATTATAAAATTAAACTCAAACATGATGGGTATTATCCCTTTTGTTTTATAGATGTGAAGGTTGTGGTTCATAGGGATGAAGAAATCCACTCCAAAGCACACAGGGAGGTGGTGCTCTCCTGGCAATGATGGAGCCTGGGGCACAGTTATGACAAGATTAAGAAAATAGGACAAACCTGGAAGATATCATGTTAAAAGAAATGAGCCAGATACAGAAATACAAGTGCCCCAGGACATCAGTCATGTGTAGACTCTTAGAAAAATGACCTTATAGAAATGTTGTTGTTGTTGTTGTTGTTAGGTGATGTTGAGTCGGTATCCAACTCATAGGGACCCTATGTACAGCAGGGGAAACACAATTGTCAGTGTTTCTCTGCTATTCATAGGGTTTTCAATGGCTGATTGTTTTTTGGGGAGTGGGATGCCGGGTCCTTCTCCCAAGCCTACAGCACCTGTTGTTCCCAGGCAGTCTCCCATCCAAGTACTAATCAGGCCTTACTCTGCTTAGCTTCTGAGATCTGATGGGATAGGATGCCACAGTAGTATGGCTGCAGGCAAGCTAACTATAGTTATTGATAATGTACTATATATTCCAAAATAGCCAAAACGGACAGATATTTGAATGCTCTAACCACAAAGAGATAATAAGTATATAGGGTGATAGATATGCTAAATATCTTGAATTGATCATTATATAATGTAAACATGCATCCAATTATGACACTTTATACCATAAATATGTATAATTACTGTGTCAAGTAAAAATAATTAATAATAATAATAAAATTATATAGAGAGGCCTGTATATCCCATGATTCCATATGCAAAAGCTGTAAATCACACTGACACACTATGAAATAATTTATTGTTTTTCCATCTTGGTTAACAAATACATTGTCACACCATGCAAGTGCAGGGTCCACTCAGAACATGGATCACACCACCCCTGTCATTCTAACACCTGAGGACTTCCATCTCACACACCATGAGCTCAAAAGCTGGTATTTTACCTACTCTACTTGGCTGACTTGCTGGTATTTTAAATGAAAACATAAAATAAAATGTCACTATGGCTATTTGATTTTCCCAGGAATCCTTTACAGGAATGAAATAAAAGAATTCAAGAGTCAAGCCTCTGTACAAAAATCCTTTGGTCACTTGACCCTGCTGAGAAGTGGCCACTGATCCCAAATCAGAGCCTCCTTCATTTGGATCTCCTTGAATTGGGCTTTCAGAGCAGCCCATAGCCATTTGTCTGTTAGTAGGGCCTAAGATAAGACATGCAGGGCCAGGGTGACATCCCAGCTGTACTGTGGTGAGCAATAGGAGCTTTGGGATGTTCAGTTCATGCAGTTACCAGGAAAGTGGGGCTGCAGATCCACACTGGGGAGAGAGATTTCCCTGCTCATAGTCTGAACACAGAAGAGACAAGAGAGGGAGCCCTCTGCAGAGCAGCCCTGAAAGTAAATGCAAGCTGGACAAAAGGGAGTTCTGAATACAAGTAGATAAGACACTTGCACAGTTGGTACCTGGTTATAGGATATCCATCCATTCAAGTTGCAACCTGATCCAATAGCAGACAATAGAGTAAAAACATAACAGGATATAGATGATAAAACGTCTCAAGTTTTCTACAATTTAAACAGGTCAAAACATTAAGTCAGAGTGAAAGAAAACAAGGCAAACACTTGCTTCCATTGGAAACCTTATGTGATGTCTATGTCCCAAAGAGACTTATGTCCCATAGATAGCCTGCTTACTGAGACCATGGCCTCAGGAGTCGCTGAGGACTTGCTAGTGCTGGAGTGGAGGATGCCTGACAGTTCTTACGACTACAAATGGTGTACCAGTAGGAACTAGGTAGTTTAAAATAATTTTCAAATATCAGGTTTTAGTTCGCCCACTAGGAACATGATGGCAAAATCTCATGAAGACCCAGAGTTCTGGGTCATGATTCTGTGGTGAGGTGACAAATGTAAAGCCCCCAAGTGAAGGACAGGCAGAAGGTCCATAATACACTCCTATCGGATTCCATATATGCTTGGGGACAGCCCTTGTCTCTTCTCTCCAACAGGCTAACCATTTGGATTGGAGTCAGAATGTCTACTGAGTGTGGGATTTGGAAATTTTTTAATTTGTGAATTAAATAAATCTTTTTTAAGCCAAGGCAAATTGATACCATATCATGTTTCTATATCAAATGAATCATGTCAATGTGAAATACCATGCTCACCTTCCAAATGTTATTTCAGTGACCACATCGAAATGACCGTGTCAAAATGTCAGCTCTGCTTTTCCTCCTCCTCAATTCTCTCACCATTAGAATATGTGTACTTATCATACTTTGTACCTCCAGATTTGAGCTCCAAAGTTAGGGTCCTTGGTCTGATCCCCTAAAATGGATCTCTTTTGCTGCTGAATGGTGGCAGGGAATGGGTTATTTATATAGAGAATCATTGGTTTGCCTAACCCTGGAAGCTGATGCACAGAATCCCTGTCCCTGTGACAGAGTAAGCAATGTCAGATGATACTTACTGAGTGTTAAAACCTGAAAAAGATCGGAGAATTTAGCCAGCCATTTCTAGAAAAGAGAAAGATAAAAATAGTTTGAATAAAGCAGAAAAAGATGATGGAGGAGGTAGATTTTACATGCAAAGCCTTAAGAGGAGCCAAGAATTTAATAATAAAGAGGAAAGAGAATAGATTGTGTGAGAGAAGAATGAGGAGTGATAGTCAGGAGGCTTGAAGGATGTAGTAGGGAGGCCGACCACCTGTGGGGGGACATTCAGGACCTGAGACAGCAGCTAATGTCCAATCTGTACTCCAATAGGTTTGGGTGTGGGATGTGCAAGAGGGCAGGAGGACGGGGCCTGGGGCAAAGATCGGATGTGATGAAGATGGAATTTGAGGAAATTGCACGTAGGCCAAGGAGAGGTGAAAGGGATGGGTCAGGGAAATGTGATAACAGTCTCTCAGCAACTACAGTTTCACAGTTCTCTTTGGAAACTTCGGTGTCAAAAGATATAGGTTTAGTTTTCCCCTCCATTTCAAATTGATCTTATGCATTATTTTCACAAAATAAATCTCTGAGCCAGGCACCTTGGCACATGCTTGTAATCCCAGCAACTCGGGAGGCAGAGGCAGGAGGATTACAAATTTGAGACCAGAGGCAGTCTGTGTAATTTAGAGAGACCGTGTCTCAAAAAGTAAAGCAATGGGGTGGGGGTGCAGCTCAGTGGTACAGCACTTGGAAAGCATGCAAGTGCAAGACCTTGGGTTCAACTCCCAGTACTGCAAAATAATAATAATAATAATAGTAATAATAATAATAATAATAATAGTAATTTTCTTCTTGAACAATTTGTCCCCATTTTGTTTTTAAGTTTGTGTATGCCTGGAACATAGACTTATTTATCTTGTTCTCCACATTTGAGACTTTGCTAAAGATAGCTATCATCAAACATTAAGCAGAGATGGAGCATATTTCTGAGATATTTTTAGTTTTCCCAATCCCTGATCTGGACTTCCAGTTTACATTTATTTTCTTTAGTTCAGATAAGATGGATTGCTTTGGCTTATGAAGTAGGTACAATTTATGGCAATAAACTTTACTTTTAACTGTCTTATCAAAGTGCATTGAAATGGTCTTTTATAGGAACTAGCTGGAGCATATATATAAACCAGACATTTAACACAGACGATGCTTACAGGAAAGGAAGGCAAAGGCTGAGAACTTTGCAGAAACCATCTGCTCTCTCCCCCACCTCATCACAGGAGGACAGAAAAGAAACAGACAGTATGTTATATACAAAAATTTTGTATTCACAGTGATAGAACTGTAGCTTTATCATTGCACAAAAGAGGAAAGAGTAAGTGAATGAAGTAGGTTTTAATACAGTTTCTTTGGTATTCATTGGCTATGTGTCAATCAAATTGCTTCTGGTCTCTGAGTCTGCTTCCTTGTTTATAAAATTAGTGGTATCTAACTTATGGGACTGTTAAAATAATCAAATGATATACTATATATGAAATTTCAGTAATGAAGTAACTGTTCACTAAATTATACCCATACACCATTATTTTATTAGTATAAAAATGAATTTAGAATATAACAACAAAGATCAATGGGTTCTGCTTGAGGAAGTGGAATCTAATATATGAATCTGCTAAAACTATCTCTTAGTATCAGATGAGCAAATATGTGACCCTGTAAGTCATTCCCTCATGAATCCCAGCCTGCAGCCATACCACTGTGGCGTCCGATCCCATCAGATGTCAGAAGCTAAGCTGCGTCGGGCCTGGTTAGTACTTGGAAGGGAGACTGCCTGGGAACACGAGGTGCTGTAGGCTTTGGAGAAGGATCTGGGAACCCACTCCCAAAAATCAATCAGCCATTGAAAACCCAATGAATAGCAGAGAAGCTCTGACAATAGTGTTTCACCTGTTGTAGGTAGGGTCGCTATGAGTCAGACACGGATGCCACAGCATCTAACAACACAATAACAACATGAGTCTCTGCTCTTGACCTTGTTCTCCAAAGGGAAGTGCTAAAATACAGACAGAGTGGTGAGAGTCTTGATTCTGATATTTACTACTTATGCTAGAAAGTTATTTAAATTTTCTGGCTAACAGATCTTTAATATTAACTAAGATATCATCTCAATGTATCCAGTGTAATTCTTCTCACATATTGAGTCAAAAAGTATGTTTTTTTCTTTTTTTCTTTTTCTTTCTTTCTTTTATTTTTATTTTTTATTTATTTTCATTTATTTATTTATTTATTTATTTATTTATTTATTTATTGGTCACGAAGTTATACAGGGGGTCTGGGATTTAGCTCAGTTGATAGAGCACCACTCTGCAGTCTCTGAGGTTCCGGAGTCAATTCCCAGCACCTCAAATAATGGGAGAAGGAAAGTGACGGTGCACTCCCGAGGCAATCCCGAATCAATCAGCCATTGGAAACCCTATGAGGGTTGCTATGAGTCGGGCATGACTCAACAGCACTTACCAATCAACCAAGTTATATAGGCTGCCTTTGGCCTGAAACTCGCAATCCTCCTGCCTCAGCCTCCTAAATTGCTGGGATTATTTAACAGGAGTGCACCACTACACCAGCAAGCATTGACTCATTATTAGCATTTCACCTGTAGTGTTAAAGTGCTACCAGACTTGCCTACTTTCCAGGGTTATTTTAGGTTCAAAAGATATAGTGGATGATATAGCATAAAACACAATACATATGTGAACTATAATGAAAAGCATTTGTCAGAGGTTGCCGTCCTGAAACAGGGCAATGAATGAGCAAGGGAAACCCTCTTAACTGGAAGAGGAAGATCAGCTTCCAGATTCTTTCAGTTCATGCTCAGCTGCCTCACGCCATCTGTCCATAGTCAGGCCTGAGACTTAAGAGTTGCTCTCAGCTGCTACAAGCTACAATTGTTTTCTCCCTTTTCTCCTGTGGACCATTGCAACTGCTGACAGGAGCAACTCCAATCCCTGTGTTCACAGACAGAACAGGTATAAAATATGCTTCCAAGTTGGATGCCATGTTTGTCTACCTGCCCCAGGAATGAAAAAAGAGCTCCAAAATACCTCTTAGCTCCTCCCTGTCAGGACCTGTAAACCTGGTTCACCTGGGTGTGGCTAGAGCTCAGCCCAGAGCTGTGTTCTCCCTAGCAAAGCCCAGACACAGGGAGTTGACAACTACTTGTAAAATCTCCTACATAATACAAATCTGCATTCTTCATAAGTTACACTTTCTGTTCACAGTAGCTCATTATAACATTATCACAGTAATATTAATCACAGTAATGTTATTTATGCAATTATTTTCATGTTGACATTGAAATTCAAAAAGTGTTAACCTGCCTTAGTATTGTGTTCAGATAGCAGAAGAACTGTTAAAGGTGTGCAAATCCATGGGATGCTGAACATGTTAGGTGGTGCTGGCCTAGAGAAGTAGATAGCAGACTAGATGTGCAATTTTAAATTTTCTAATACTCTCATTTGAAGGTTAGGGTTGATCTCAATTGGTAGAAGGCTGCTCTGTGCTCTCTGAGGGCCACAGTTCCACAAAATATGGAAGAAGGACATAGCATCCCACTCCCAAAACAATCCCCAAACAATCAGCCATTGAAAACCCTATGAGGGCCACAGTGAGTTGGACCTGACTTGGACAGCACCTAACAACAACAAAATAGTCTCATTAGAGGTAGGTTTTAGCTCAGTTGGGAGAGTCCTGTTCTGTACTCTCTGAGCACCTGGGTTTGATCCCAGCACCACAAAAATGAGAGAAAGACATGGCAACCCACTCCTGAAACAATCCTGAAACAATCAGCCATTGAAAACCCTAGGAGGGTCTCCATGAGTTGGAACCAACTGGACTGCACTTAACAACAGTAGTTTCATTAAGAAAACAAAAAGAAATAATTGGCATTAATTTCATAATATATTTTTATTTAAGTCCATAAACCCCAAATTTATTACTTCAATAAATAATACAAAATTATTAATCATATGATGTGTCTGTATTCAGTTTTAAAACTCTGGGTGTGTATTATATCAAGAGCACATCCTAATTTAGAATAGTCACAGGGCAGGCTCTCAGTGACAGCACACTGGACAGGCATTTTTCTCACCATCATTTCCCTTCTAACACCTTTCACATGTTGTATCTGTGTTACAGACCACACTTTAATTTTCTAGTGTGTGTGGATGCTTGAAAGAGATCAGAAATGAAAACAAAAATTATCACACATAGGGTTGGGCCTGGTTAGTACCTGGGTGAGTGGGAACACCAGGTGCTGTAGGCTTGGGAGAAGGACTCAGCAACCCCCTCCCATTAAACAATCAGCCATTAAAATACTTATGAATAGCAGAGAAGCACTGATAATAGTGTTTTGCCCATTATACATAGGGTCGCTATGAGTGGGATACCAACTCGACAGCACTTAACAACCACCACCACCACCATTACTCTAAATCACTTAGTGTCATCAGTTACAGTGGCTTTTGAACCACTGATTCCAGGATGCTCACAATTTTCCCTAAATGGCAACACTCAATACAGCATACACCCCAAAATAATCCCAACAAGGACCTAGAACCTGCCTCATTACCTACATGGCTCCACCATCTCCTGGATGCCGGTATTCCCTATCAATATATTGCTGTTTATTTCAATTTCTGATCTCTTTTCTTTTAATCATCATCCACTTTATAATCCATGATCCTTCTCCTCTGGTTCCCTTGCTTAGCCCACTGCTTCCTTTAAGTTCTGAGAAAACACCTCTTTGCTGGGGGTCTCCTAATATGACATCAGGCAACAATTTACTGGTTTCTTGGGATGATTCTTTAGTCTTGCCCATGAGCTCTAGTATTCCTGGCTATGGCTGCTTTCTTGTTTCAGACTGCCAGCTCCTGCCTGATGTGTCTGTAATTAGATGCTTTTGCAGTTACTGACCTGGGACCAGCCTTGTCCCTGCTCTTCAGGCTTCTGCATACTTGGACTCCTTGAGAGACCCTAGTTCCCTTGCCAATGGGGCTGTCTGGTGTCTGCTGGGAGGGAAGATTGACTTGTGTATCGTTGTTCTCCTAACTTGCTATGCTATATTTTTTTTTTAAAAATAATACTGGTATCCTTATTCAGAAAACTTCACACTGAAATATTTGTGCTACTGAGAAGTATTTTAAGAACCATGAAAGCCAATGATGTTTGAGATAACTTCTTAAATAAAATTTCTACATGAATTTAGAATTACTGTATGTATAATAGAGTGCAAGTCTGAAGTTAACAAGGACAGAAGATCTAAGAAATAGAGAAGAAAGAAAACTAATATTCCATGCCTGAGGCCATGTCTGGCATGCTTCTCATATGAAGTGATTTAAAAACAAAAGACCATGACAGGAAAGATTTTATCTCTGATTTTCACTTGAAGTGCACATGGATCCAATTAAAAACCTAAAGCTTATCTCCTAATTGGCATTCATACAAATATGTTTCTTGATGTATTTAAATTATACCTGTATCTAGTTGATGTCAATAATAATCCATTAACATCTGTCCATGTTCAGATGGTGGGCACAATCCAAGGAGAGGACTGTTAACATGTAGATGGGATCCTTGGTCCTCATGACATTGAAAAAAAATAGTTTAAAGGACACACACACACACACACACACACACACACAGATAGTAGCAACAGTATATTTTGTTACAAAAAAAAGCATTATATTAAAGAAAACTATGCCCTCAGAGGGACAGTAGCCTCCCCAGCGAGGAGTCAGCAAGCCGCCTTGGAGGTGAGCTTCTTTATTGACCCCTTTAGGGCATGACCACCTTAGTTTAGCCATTGGGGTGGAGTTTTACTATTTGATTGACAGCTCCAGGACTTTTACAAATTTTAACTTACTGAGCATGTGCTTGCCCATAATTTACTTGAAAAGCACACAAGAAGGGCCAAAACTCCAATGCTAATGTTATGTTTAAAAATGGTAAAGTGAGCCAAGGTTGCTGTTTGATCAGAAAAGAGGTCTATTTGGCTGAGATTGATCTTTATATATGAGACAAAGAACATTGTCTTTTCTAATTTCTTCCTCCAAAAGCCATCCTGAAACAATCAGCCATTGAAACCCCTGTGAGGTTGCTATGAGTCAGACCTCTCTCAATGGCACCTCACAACAACAAACATCTCGAGCAAGCTTCCCTAGCTTAATAAGCATAAGCAGGCCTCAGTGTCTTGAGCTGACACCTTTCTCTTAATAGGCATACCTGAGCTAGATTCTTGAGGCAGGAGTCATGGGTCTTGTTGGAGCCCTGCACAGGCACCTTTATCTTAATAAACACATGCTACTATGCTCTTAAGGGGAGAAGGACGTGGCAACCCACTCCCAAGGAAATCCCGAAACAATCTGCCATTGAAAACCCTATGAGGGTCCCTGTGAGTCAGACACGACTCGACGGCACTTAACAACAACAACAACTAAGCTCTTTGTATCTCAAATCCTTGGACTAATCCTGGGGATCCCACCACTCACCCCTAAATAACTTATTCTATCAGGTCTTCCAACATTCCAAGTTTAGAATAGGAGTGGAAACTATTTTGCCATGTGGAGTTTAATCAAGTCTAGATTGACATTAGTTAAAATGTGACATGTACTTCCCCCTAAATTCATCCATCAGAAGGTCATTAGTACTATGCTTCCTTGAGATGGTCAGGGAAAATCTGGATTTAGGAGGTTACTTTTGAGTGTTGCATGTGTAAAGAAGAGTGGACACAAAGGAGGATGCACCCAGGCAAAGGGCACTGAAGGCAACCACATTAGAACCAAGTCACAGGAGCAATGGGGACCAATATTGCAGACTTCCTGTATGAAGGCAGTTTTGGCAACATTGAGAAGACAAAGTGTAGATTCCATGAAAGAACCCTAAGCTAAAGAAGAGATGACTCAGGAGACATCAGCAGGCTGGACCACCTCCTATGGGATATGAAGATGTCATGTGGAGGAAGTTAGATTTAATGACCTTAAGCGACCCTCCAGCCTTGAGACTCAGTTATAAACTATTTCTCTCCCACAACTATACATAAAATATAACTACAACCCAACAGGCTACTTTTAAACATGTCAGAAAAAGGAAGGCCTGCAGTAAACGTTTGCACTTTCACCCAGGGTTTGCTTTTCCATAAATAATCAGGGATACTAATGGCCCCGCAAGGTGGGCTTGGCCGCAGCTCAGAGGGTGGGAGACCCAGGCCCTCTTTGCCCTTCAGCAAGGAAGCTTTTATTGATTGCATGTGTCATGAGTAATCTGCTGCCAAAGGAAAGAAACCATAGGAGTCCTATACACTGCAAGTTCTGGTATTGCGGTTCTATATTTTTTAAATAGGTACAATATATGAGAGCTATGCAGAAACCTAAACAGTCTATGTGAGTATTCCTATTTCTGTGAAGCCTTTATTGCTTAAATAAATGATTGAACCAGTCCTTATTAACTTTCAGCTCCAAAAGTATCCTATATAGCACTGTGTTATATTAAAATAAGTATTAAGCCAGTCATCCTTTTTCATTGTTATTATTATAATTACCATTATCACCAATAACCTTGGCATATCAGTTAGGAATAGGTTTATCTGGTAGCAAGGACAGCTCTAATCAGGATGAGTTATTTGTCTTTTGCAATCAGAAATCCAGGCAACTCTGGACTGGAAGAATAAATGTCAAGTAACTAGTCAGTACAGCAGGTAGGATTTGAAGCATCTTTCCTGCAGCCAGGGACCACGTGGTTGCAGAAATCACCAGGTTGCTACGCAGGAGGGGTCAGCGTCAGGAAACAGGTATTTGCACAATTGACTGGTTACTTTGCTTCCAGGTATCCCTTTGCTCCCTGAAGATGAATCTAGCAATGCCCTGATTGTATTAAGGTGTCTGACTCAGCTTCCCCTTTCATAAATAAGCCCAACACTTTCACCAGCTGTCATCATAGCTAAGAAAACTGAAAGAGATTTTAGCGCAGTGGGTACAGTGACACATGGCTGTAATCCCAGTGACTGAGGAGGCTGAGGGAGGAAGATCATGAGTTTGTAGCCAGAGGAAGCCTGGACAAATTAGTGAGACCCTGTGTCAAATTTAAAAAATATAAAAAAGGGCCTGAAGGTGCAGCTCAGTGGTAGAGAACTTGCCTAGCATGTACAAGGTTCTGGGTTCAACTCTCCAGTACCAAAACAAAAGAACAGGTGAAGCCAATCTTTAGGTTAAGTAGAAAATAAGATCATCAGGTTTGCCCAAAATATCCAAGATCATCAGGCCTTATAGACCCAATGCTACATTTAAGGAGAAACATTGAAAATAACAAGTTCATAATAAGGTATAAGCAGATTCTACTCATTTAATTAATTCCTACCAAAGGAATCACAAATTATTTTCAAAAGGAAAAATACTCTAAAAGAATACAGTGATTCAATAAAAAAGTAAGGCATTTACTCCTACAGAGATGTAATCCAAACACATTTTTAAAAACATTTACCTTTGCCTAATTATTCATTATAGTCAACTTTATATGGAAATAATGGAATCTTAATACCCCAGATGGCTAATCATGTATTCATATGTCTGTCCACAATCCAAAGCCTTAGACAGGCAGTGAATTGCATATTTTCTGTAAATTAGTAGAAATTTTTAACAAACAGGCCTCATGTGGATAGTGTGTTACTTTTACTGAGTAACAGGGAGTTTCATATAAAATGTTTTCATTAGACCTAATGTCTCATTCTAAGCTATGATTTCTACCTGAAGAATGAATAGCCTTTAAGAAATAGCCCCAAATATGATGGAGATCTATGTGGCCATATTGAATCCTAGTTGGTTTTGTAGTTTGATTTCACCAATGTTTAGATTTTCTCTTCATCCTTCCCTCTTCTGGTTCTCTTAATCATTTCTCAGTTTTCTCCTTTGAATAATGTTTTATATTCTATATAAGAAAACACATGCCTCCTTAAAGATTCCTCCTAACATAGTTTAGTATTGGTCTGGTTTGTACTTCTGTTTATAATGCATATAAAGTTTGTTTCTTTTCATTCTTTCATTTTTATATTTAATATTTACTGAACTCTGGCTAGTTATCAATAATTTAGCATCATTCTCTTGGGAGAATTTAAAAGCACAGAGGCTGAAAGCACCATTGTTTGATGCTCCATAGTCCAGACAAAGCAAATACTGGGGCCACCTTTCATCTGGTGTTTTCTGGGATGGTTCTGCTTATACCCATTGTCTATGCATAAATAGTTAGACTGATTTTTTTGTTTGTTTGTTTGTTCTTCAAGTGCTCTAGCTTGAAGGATAAATCCCATGCTTTATCTGTATTTCCAGTTAAAACCAGAGGGAAAATTTTAATTTGTTGACCATGTCAACCTACCTTCCATAGATGGTCTTCCATAGGTAAAAAACTTCAAATCAGATACTTTGACAAGGTAATGCCATTGTTCATGTTTGGAATCCAGCTCCAACCTGTACTAGAAAATAGAGCAACCAGCAAGAATGTTCTGCATAATATTAGCTTTTTAAATTAGCTATCATTAGCTAATGATAGGTATCATTCATTGACTATATAACATGCATTTGACTTTGTGCTAAAGGGCCCTCAATCATCATTCAGCCCTCTGCAGGTACCCTATAGGGTGGGGACATTTATTTCTCTTTTCATATTGAGGACATTGAAATCATGACAAGTGGAGCAATCGGTCAGGAGACCTAACCATAGTGCCACTGGAACGAAACTAGAGGGTGATGCACGTGGATTCACTGTATTTAAAAAGAGCTACTCACAGATTATACAGACTCTGCTCAGTTGTTAGAGTGCTGCTCTGCAGTCTCTGAGGTCCCAAGTTTGATTCCCAGCACAGCAAAATGGGAGAAGGACGTGGCAACCCACTCCCAAGGCAGTCCCGAAACAGTCAGCCATTGAAAACCCTATGAGGGTCGCTATGAGTCGGGCTCGACTTGACGGCACCTAACAACAACAACAACAAACTCACATGGCTGTGGATAGAGTGGGGAGAATGATCATGGGTGGGGCAGGGGAGTCACAACCATAGATTTGGGGTATCTTGCCTGGTTCTTTCCTCACTGGTAGAATGTACTGGATTCAGGAACTCAGCCTGTCATCCTCTCTTACCATCCCCACACACTCCCTATCTTCACCATCTCTGATCTGTATACATACACATTATTTGTCACCAAACACTGATGTATGTTTAAAACTTCTTGGTGCTTTTCAGCCTTCTACCATTTTCCTTCACATATTACCCCAATATACAATTTAAACATCCATCTAGCATTTGCTTCCTGAAACTTTACAACCCTGTGTTTATCAGAGGATCCCTACTGCATGTTTCTCAAGACCTGATTTTTCTTTTTAACTCCCTACTCTTTCGAAATGCCCCAGCCACCCTTTCTGTGGTCACTTCTTACTAGAAGTTCCCCATAGCACCACATGCACAGGCTGCTTGTTTTATAGAGTGGGCTTTTGCTGAAGTTCTGGCATCAGTGAAAAGTAATCATAGAACCCAAGGAAAACAAAATATCAGACATTAGGTGGCATTTCCCCTAGATTCATCAGCTATTCTCTAGCTCTGGATATCTAAATGGCTTTCCCTACAGACACTCCTGTCTCCTCCAAATACTATGCTTTCAAATCTTTTCTCTGAGCCCATCTTTATACATGGCCCCAGCACCTTAAATAATTTATTTCATGCAGTTATTAAATGATTCTTAAAATGACAAAGGAGAAAACTTTCCACAGAAGAATGCCTGTATTCCCTGAAGAAAGAAGTCACCTTTTTCGGTGATTATACCCCGGCCTTTACCTAACTGTGTCTAGAACTTTCCATGGCCACTTTGGAGCTATTCATTCAGCTATTTCCCTAAGTTGAAAAGCAAGCTCTCTTTTCTGCTGCCACTCAAGAACAAAAAAATGCTGAAATCAGCTTCTGAACTAATAAATTTATTCTAATTCTAGAAAGGAAACACAGATATGTTGGATTAATCACTCCAAATATATTTATTGAGCACCTATAATATTTGAGCAACGTGGGGAAGGTTATTAGTCTAGAAGACCGCATAAAATACAGATCCTTGAGGAGCTTTCAAGTCAGCTGGAAAGAAAAAATTCTTTTTTTTTTTTTTTTTTTTTGCAGTCCTGGGGGTTGAACCCAGGGCCTTGTGCCTGCATGCTTTGCAAGGGCTGGACCACTGAGCTGTACCCCCAGCCCATTTTATGTTTTTCTTTTTTTTACTTTTTGGGACAGGGTCTTGCTAAATTACACAGACTGCCTCTGGTCTTGAATTTGTGATCCTCCGGCCTCCACCTCCTCAGCCCCTGGGATTACAGGCGTGCACCACCGCGCCCAGTGAAAGAAAAAATTCTTAAAGACGCATAAAACAAATAGGGTAAAAAGGCTGGGCTTTCTCCCATATCCCCTTCCACCCCATGAGAGGCAATTGGTTTGGAGATTGAAAGGGAAGACTCTATGGAAAGAAACAAATTCTCTGAACTTTAAGAATTAATTGACCTTAATTCAGTGTTTCTTTATTTCCTAAACCGCTCTCCCTTGGGCAAGCTGTGGCACTCAGAGGTTCTCCAAAAACAGTATTCTAAATTGCTGTTCTGTAAAATATGTTATTAAGCATGGCCAAAGTAGTGAACATATACCAGTAAAAAATATTATCATGAAAAGTTCAATGTGAGTTTTTCCTCAAAGGAAAAAAATTCTGTTTTGTTTTTACACGTGGAAATAGTTAAAAGATTACCTGTCTCTGTAAGGCTAGTGTCACAGTGCCAGCCAACCCCAAGGAAAAGTCCGCTAACAGAGGACACTTGGCAAATATGGTTTCTCCTGGGACCAATTAAGTAAGAACAAGAGAAATAGGCTCCTTGCTTGCTTCTGCGGTGGCTTCACAAACCAGCTGCAGGCTTGTTGCTGACCAATTATGGAAGCAGGGTGAGAACTTTTAAGCAAGAAAGTAAAAGGTTTCTCACAGCTCTGCTTCCTCAGGCTCAGGCTGAACAGTAGGCTGTTTCCCAAAGTAACCCAAGCATTGCTCTCTCTGCAGCACATATTCCTCCCAGGAGCCCTGGTGGCATTGGTCTGCAGGCGGGGTCCACCTTCGCTTTCTTTCAGAAACTGCCTTTTTGACCCTTTCCTCTTTTCCCAGGATCAGTCAGCAGTCCCTGTGTTTGAAATGCAAAGATCCAAGGCAGTGCGGTATTTAGGCTTTATGACAGAGGACAGAGCTGCCATAAAGCTTAAATGAATCACACAGGTGGAGATTTCCAAGGAGCCTAGGCTCACAGTAACGGCAAAACATATTACCAGTGGCAAAGCAAAGCACTTTGAGATGGGTCGCACTCCTTTCAGTTCCAGCTTTCTTGGTACAGTAGCTCGCATTTTCTATTTAATGTCTAACCACGGTAAGTTGTTCTGTACTAACTTCTAAAGTGGGAAGGTGCTCAATAAGCAAAGGCCATGTGTTTGAAATAAAAATGATATGCCTACCCAAAGTTATTCTCCTCCCCTTCATTAATGAAATCCAGGCAATCATGGATAATTTATGCCCTGCACATGACAGTGTTCCAAGCCAGCCTTCTCTGACTGATGTAAACCTCTCCAGCATATATACTCATAGCACCAGGTGCATCTCCGCAGTTGGTCACTGCTTAAAGCTTCTATTTACTCATATATGCAGTTAAAATATGTTTCTTAAAACACTGTAAACTCCTTCTGAGTAGGAACTTTTTTCTTTAGGTATGTATTTTTGACATGAGCATCCCCAGAGCCCACAAAATGCATAGCACATAATTGCCACACAAGACACACTGATGATCAAATTAAATCTAAAAAAAAGTCTTCAAAGAAATTATTTTTCCATTTTACAAGTGAGAAATCCAAGCCTCTGAAAGAACAATTTGTCTAATGTAGCCTAGAGAATAAATGGTAGTAAGAGATTCAGACCTAAAAGTGATTGTGTAGTGTCAATACAGTGTCTACTAAGATATGTAATATCTCATTATCATCATCTTTTTCTAGATGAATAAACAGAAGCTCAGAGGATGTTAAATAAGTTTTCTAGTCAAAGGCTCCCAGAGTTGGACTCTAACCCAGGCATCCCATTAGATGCCCTGTGCTCCTCCCCTTCTTCCTGCTTTCTGGTCTCCATGGAAACCATCTTCAGGATATTCCTAGAGCCTTGACTGTCCTGTCTGTTGGTTTTCCAGGATTTGTTTGGCTCCAGCAGGAGAAATTCCTTTTTCCTTTCCCAAGGAATTGGACGAATGTGTCCTGCCAAAGCCTAGGTTTGGTCTTGGTAAGGGAGATGCACTTCAGCTCACACCTGCTGACTTGTTCTAGCTTTTGCTGGAAAGCAATTTTCCTCTGCATTTTTAGGTGGGGGCTAGCACATCTTATGATGTAGAAGTGTGCCACAGCATGCACCTCGATGGAGTCGGGGGAGTGATGGTGTGGCAGGTTAAGTAAGAGAGGCTCAAGTATGGCCAGATGTGGAGTAGAGAGGTGAGCCACAAATGGCACTGTCCTCTACAGCACAGGGAATATTGGGGCTGGAGAGATCCTGGCAGATGTGCTCTGTGCAGGTGTGAGGACTTTAGTCAAGCACAACAGAAACAAATCCAGGACAACAAGAATTATACTCTGTCTTGGCAATATTATTTTATTATTATTATTTGTTACTTAGGAGTTAAAATCAAGGCTTCATATATGCTTTGCAAGTGCTTTACCACTGGGCTGCACCTCCAGCCCAGTTTTTACATTTTATCTTGAGACTCACTAAGTTATGCAGACTGCCTCTGGCCTCAAACCTGGGATCCTCCTGCCTCTGCTTCCTTATTCACTGGGATTACAGAGGTGAATTACCATGCCTGTCTGTCTTGGCAATATTAATTTTTTCTGGGAAGCTTGGGGCTGTCTTTCTGTATTGGAATTTCTATAACAAAATACAATAAACTATTGTTATTAGGTGCCATCAAGATGTGTCCAACTCATAGTGACCATCATAGGGCTTTCAAAGGCTGAGCATTCTGGATTGTTTTGGGAGTGGGTTGCCATGTGTTTCTTCCATTTTAGCAGTGCTAGGGATCCAACCCAAGGCCTCAGAGAGTGAAGTGGTGCTCCATACCAACTGAGCTCGATCCCAGCCCTGCAATAAACTAGGTGACTTATAAACAGCAGGCTGATGGTCCTTTATGCTTCTAGAGTCTGAGAAGTCGAAGAGCAAGGCACCAGCAGATTCATTGTGTGGTGAGGGTTTCCTGGGTCTTAGAGAGTGACTGCCAGCTGTGTTCTCACAGAGTGGAAAGTGTAAGGGAGCTCTCTGGAGCCCCTTTTATGAGGGCACTAATCTCATTTATGGGCTGGGATTTAGCTCAGTGGGTAGAGCGCTGCGCTGCAGTCTCTGAGGTCCCGAGTTCAATTCCCAGCACCACAAAAATGGGAGAAGGGCATGGCAATCCACTCCCAAGGCAATCCCGAAGCAGTCAGCCATTGAAAACCCTATGAGGGTCGCTATGAGTCGGATACCGACTCGATGGCACCTAACAACAACAACAACAATCTCATTTATGAGGGTTCTGTTGTGATGGCCTATTCACCTCCCAAAGGCCCTACTTCTTAATTCTATTACACTGGGGATTAGATTTCAACATGTGAATATTAGGGGTTAGGGATGGTACACAAACATTTAGAGTATGGCAGATGTCCCTCCTGGATAGCCCAGTACCTTGATTTCACCATTATTCAAATCTGGAATGAGCTGGGTGTGGTGATCCCAGCATTTAGGAGGCAGAGGCAGGAAGTTCAAGGCCAGCCTAGGCTACATAATAAGTTATCTGTCTCAAACAAATGAACAAATAAAGAAAAATCTGAGATGAACTGATGTAGCTGAATTTGTACACTATTTTATTTCCTTGCCCATTGGTAGAATACCCAACTATCCAACTGTTCCCATAACTTTGTGGCCATCCTGAACTTTCCCATGAAATCTTGAGTCTTCCCAGGGTTGAGCATCTGCAATGGATAACTAGGAGCTCTCAGGACCCATCTACAAATAGGTCTCCAGGTCAGCACCCTGAAGGGCAATGATTTGTTAAATATTTTGAATATCACACTTCCTGCTTTGGAACAATTAACCTAACTATTGACATTGCTCTGGCATGTCTGATGCTCCTACTGGTCTACAAATATCATGAGAGCAGAACTGTGTTTGGCTTATTCATGTAACCCTAACCTCCAGCACAGAATTGGAACATCCTATGATACCAAGGCGGGCTGGGATTTAGCTTAATTGGTAGAGTGCAGTCTCTAAGGCCCCCGGTTCAATTCCCAGCACCACAGAAATGGGAGAAGGATGTGGCAATCTACTTCCAAGGCAAACCTGAAAAACAATCAGCCATTGAAAACCCTATAAGGGTCTATGAATCTGATATGATTCAAGGGCACCTAACAACAACAACAACGATCCCAAGACATTACAAGACACAGAATGGTTTTTCAATAGTTTTCTGTTTTAAAATAAGTTGTTGAGTAGGAATATGTACTCAATGGCATGATTGTTCATTTTTTTTTCTTTTTGTTTTTTTTTCACCAGGGACCATCACTAATTTTAGCTTGCAGGTCTCAGGCAGCATTTTCTCTGTTGATTGGTATTGTCTGTGAACTTTTGTAATAACCTAGTCAGTGCAGTTTCACAAGAGTTCCGCGATAATTAGTTTCATGAGCTACGGTCACTTTGGCAGCTTCCCCTCTCTTGGCACGCCTGGGAATTTCTGGGACATATGATAGGCTTTCTTTTCATAGAGTTATCTTAAAAAGTGAAATTAACTTCATACTATGTAATACATACATCGACCAGTAGGAAACTGGATTATATAGAGCTGTTTCAAGCTGCTGGCCAACTTTAACGTGTTGGCTTCATCGCTTCTACAGTTCTGGACTTTTTGTCTCTGTATGCTCCGCCGTGAAATGGTGTCTGTGCCAAGTTCATTGAACCTCTCTCAAACATTTGCACGCTTCGAGAATGTCATTGAATGCACTGAGCTTGGTATCTACTAAGACCTTATTTGGATATCTTTTCATCCAGAATGATGAAATATATTGGTGTTAATGTTTTTATTCGGTCAATGCTTATTATTTATTGATCAGAACACCATACAGCAGATGCTTTAAAAAGAGTGACTTTAATTTTGATCATAGTACTCCCAAGTGGGCATTTTTATCTTCATTTTTTCCTATGAGGAAACCCAAACCCAGAGAGGTTAAATAATTTCCCTGAGGCCATTGAACTCCTAATTGGTGGTTCTGGGATTCATCTCAGGTCCACCTGGCTCCTGCTCGCCAAAGCCTTTTCCTGTCTTGCCATCTCTTTTTGCCACCACACCAGACTTCTCAGCACAGCCTGCTTCTGCTGCCCAGCTTCCGCTCAATTTGGAAGGCAGTCAGGCCATCTTCACAGGTACACTGCAGAGTAGCGGTTCTCAAAATCCAGGGCTCCTTAGCATCCCTTGAAGAGCTGTAAATTTTATAGCTGGTCAGGTCCCATGTCCTCATGTCCTGAGGCAGGTCTGGACGTGGGTTTTTGAAAGTTTTCTAGTCATTTGAATGTGCAGCAAAGATAGCATCGCTGTTTGCCAGCACTTCCCTGAGATTCCAGGTGCCACTGAAACCCTTGGGTGTTTGTCACAGGAGATCCTGATTTGGTAGAACTGGGGTTGGGCCTAACTCTCTGCATTTCCACAAAGGACCCCGGCACTCTATGCTGCTGGGCCACAACACAACTCATTGAGCTTAATACCCCCCAAATGCCCCATTTTCTCCACAAGGCCGGCCCGTTCTCCTCCTGCAGCCAGCTCCCAGTCCAGGGTTCTCCTGTGCTCTCTTATAAGCTGTTCCCTAAGCCCTGTGAAAGCCTGGGTTTCCACGGAAACATGCTGTCAGCTAGGTGGCCTCGCAAGTGGCAGATAATAAAGTCCAGACCACAAGTCCAGACCCCAAATTTAATGCCTGTAGGGATAAGTTGGCTTTTTCCTGCTCTGAGCCACAGGCTCCAAGCCAGGGTGTGTGTGGTTGGCTTTGAGGGATGCACTGACCAGAGACGTCGCCAGAGTCCAGCTCCCCGGAACAAGGATCTTGTTAGCATCATCCTGATAGAAAATATGAGTTCAGCAATGTCAGCTATACTATTGTTGTACCAGGTGCTTCACTAGCCATTTTAGAACCTCTGCACTGTTCCTTGAGGCAGCGATTTCATTGTCCCCATTGAACAGATGCAGGAAGTAGTCTCATGATTTTCACTTGTTGTTAGCCTGTGGGGAACAGGGAATATAATAGCTTTAGGCAGATACTGGATAGTCCTGTTGTTAGGTGTCATGAGTCATGTCCCACTCATAGTGACCCTCCTAGGGTTTTAAATGGCTGATTGTTTTTGGGATTGTTTGGGAGTAGATTGCCACGTCTTTCTCCCATTTTTGGAGATTGGGGGTTCAGTTCCATGGGTTCAGTTGGTAGAGTGCTATGTTGCACTCTCAGAGGACCCAGGCTCGATTCCCAGCACCACAAAAATGGGAAAAGGACTTGGCAATCTACTCCCAAAGCAATCCTAAAATAATCAGCCATTGAAAACCCTATGAAGATCACTGTGAGTTGGATTTGACTGAGTGGCACCTAACAGCGACAACAACATCTCCCATTTTTGAGGTGCTGTGGGTTGAACCCATGGCCTCAGAGAGCAAAGAGCAGCACTGGATCAACTGAGCTGAACCTCAGCCCCAGTGCTGGATATTAATGGGTGCAGATTAGGGGTGATCAATGATTTGCATCCTTTGAGGATTAGAAACAAACAAAATCTTCAGTCTGATTTGGACCCTATCTTGGCTCCTGATCCTCTGCATTGTCCATTTAATTTATAGTGACAATGAATGCCTCATTAATTCACTGTGTTTTTAGAGAAGTGTGAATTAGAACATCCCTGTTTAAAATGCAGATCTTACAAGGAAATTGAGCATGAAGCCAGGCACTGTGGCACATGCCTATAATCTTGGCTGCTCAGGAGACTGAGGCAAAAGGATCCCTGGTTTGAGGCCAAAGGCAGGCTGAACAACTCAACAAGACCCTGTCTCAAAATTAAAAAAGAAGTGGGGGGAGGGTCGTCCAGGAGTGCAGGTCAGTGAAAGAATATTGGCCTAGAATGCATGAGGCCCTGGCTTCAACTCCTAGTACTACAAAACCAGCCAACCAAACAAATAACAACGACAACACAAATCTCTGAATGACCATTTAATGTTAGGAACACTTTAACTACATCCAATATGAATAATGAATGTACCTGCAGGCTGAGCCATCATAATGTGGATCTAGTCTTTCGCATGTCTCCATCTTTTGATTTATTATCAATTTACAAAGTAACACTTCTGGCTAGAGCTATGAACTTCCCCATTCAACTTTAAGGATGATTATCATGAACCTGAGCTAGTGGATTTTGTAGTGTTTCCATGGGTTCAATCAATGTTTGTCCAGATACTAATTTAGACAAAAATGTTTTAATTTTAAAGAAAAAAATTCAAGAGGCAGCTACATCTATTTTGCCTTAGTGGTAAAAATTACAGTTTTGAAATTTAAAGTGAATATTTTAATACTAAAAATGGGAGAAAAGAAGCAATGATTGACTCCAGTAAAGTCTAAGGCTTTGTAAACTATTATCAAAGGTAAATTGCTAAAACGTAAGTACCAGACAGCACAACTTTTTGGAGCTATTTTCCTTTAGCTTTCTCTGTTCAAGTCATCAATTATAGTGTAAATCAAGCAAATCAATTAGTCAACAGATTTGTATTGACAATTCCATATGTTGGGCTCTGGTTTAAGATCTGGGAATTGAAGGTATCAAGCATAAGTTCTGCCTATCTAATGAATTGGCCCTTTCTTATAAATATACATTTTTATCTTATTTTTAAATGGAATAATTGTTTCCTGTAGAAAGTCTTTTTTCCTATTTTAATGCAAGACCTGTAAGTTCTGATAGTTTGTTTTTGATTAATATCTTTCAGAATACTTGTTGTTGTTTTTGTTGTTGTTAGGTGCCATTGAGTGGATATCTGACTCATAGCGACCATACGTACAACAGGCAAAATACTATTGTCAGTTCTTCTCTGTTATTCATAGGGTTTTCAATGGTGGGTTGATTATTTTTGGAAGTGGGTTACCAGGTCCTTCTCTCAAGCCTACAGCACCTGGTGTTCCTAGGTGGTCTCCCATGTAAGTAGTAACCAGGCCTGACCCTGTGTACCTTCCAAGATCTGATGGGACCTGATGCCACAGGACTGTGGCTGCAGGCATCAGAGTACTTAGGTAGTAATAAAAAATGGGACTCCTAGATTGCTGCTATTTTAACTAAAATTCTTCTCTAAATCTCCATCTTTCAAATAAGTTCCATATTCTTCTGCTTTACTTCCATATAGGCATTTTATCACTCTGAAATTATTTATAACTTTACACACCTTGAACGTCTTTCCCACACTGGATGTAAGTTCTATGGCCACAGAAGTTTGTGTCTGGTTTGGTATTATATCACCAATGAGAAGAACACAGCCTGGGAAATAGGAAGACAGTTCAAAAATATTTCTTGAATGAATATATGAATGAATGAATGGTTATTGGCTATGGCATGAATAGAACAGAATTCTGCTCTAGATAACTTTTTAGTCTCCTCTATCAAACTATAACATTTTGGAATTTTACAATTAAGTTTCCTCTTTAATAGTAACCATTGCTAGAGTCTGTCAATATATGATCAGAGTGATTGATTTTGTGGTTAGTGATGCAAGGATGCTATAGTCATATCAGAGCAACACTGACTGTTAGTGTTTTGCATTCAGTCTTTAGAAATGTCTAGTTTGATGGGGTTTTTTCCCTCCTTTCTCAACTTGAAGACCATTTTATTAATTAGACACCTTCCATTTCTATCAGGAATCAAAAGTTAACACTCACTAAATTGCTTTAATAAAAATTGTTTTTAATTAAATAAGAGAACAACATATTGTTAACAAGAAACTAGAAGAATGAATGTATAGAGGGTTTTCAGTTTCTAAAAAGTGAGACATATAAAATGAGTTTCACATGGCTTAAAGGTATCAGCCCTTAAAAGAGTATGTGCGAGGAATACGAAAATGTCTGAGTTTGTGAGTATGAATGTGTCATCAGTCCTCATAATATTAAAACAAAGGTCTATTGCTTGAAGCACAAGAAACTTGATTTGCTTTTAGAAGAAATATAAGGCAATGAAATCCATACCTTCCTAATGACCATTAATCAACCTCCACTATTTAGCCCAACAGTGGACTAGGCTTTCAGTGTGTGCTGTTCCTTATTACTGGTACCAAAAGCCTGTGAAATAGATATATCATCACCATTTCAAAGGTGTAGAAACTGGGAGTCAGCGATATTAATGAGAGGATGACTGGAATTTGGAAGAACTAGGCTTGGTATGGGCTGGGATTTAGCTCAGTTGGTAGAGGGCTGCGCTGCAGTCTCTGAGGTCCCGAGTTCAATTTCCAGCACCACAAAAATGGGAGAAGGACCTGGCAATCCACTCCCAAGGCAATCCCGAAACAGTCTGCCATTGAAAACCCTATGAGGGTCGCTATGAGTCGGATACCAACATGACGGCACCTAACAGCAACAACAGGCTTGGTATGCCATGCACTTGGCATGCTGCAATACTGCCTCTTGTGGTATAGGGTGAAATTACACACATTAAAAGAGTGATGTTAAAGAGATTTAGGCGTGCGTACCCTTTAACCCGCCTGCAGCTGTAGCCCTGTGGCATCCGATCCCGAGAGGGTCGCTATAAGTCGGATACCGACTCAACGGCACCTAACAACAACAACAACAACAACCCTTTAACCCAACAATGTAGCTTTTGTGATACTCTGCTAAGATTTTTGCTATTTTATGTGTGTGTGTGTTTGAGTGCAAATGTGTGTATGTGTGTATGTATATACACATGTGTAGTTTGTTCTTGTTGGATGCTTCCTAGTTGGATCCGACACATAGCTGGAAACAGAACAAAACATTACCAAACACTATGCCATGCACATAATCTTTTTGTTTGAGCCCATAGCTGCAGACACTATGTTTCTTCTCATTTTGAGTCATGCCATATTAGTAAAAGGAGATCTTAGGGGCTTTACTCCATTCATGTCTTTAAGGTCAACTCTACTTTTTGAGTTGGACAGGACTGATGGTACCTAACAACAAAAACAACTATTACTATTACTATGACTTTGAGAAGGCAACTCTTCTCCAGTCATTTCAATAATGCCTTCCAGCCTGGGGTCCTTATTTTCCAGTACTATATTTAATAGTGATTCTATGCTATTTATAGAGTTTTCAATGGCTAATTGTTTCAGGAGATGGGCTACTGGGTTTTTCTTCCTAATCTGTCTTATTCTGGAAGCTCAGCTGAAACATGTTCACCATGCATGGCCCTGCTGGTATCTGAAATACTGGTGGCAGAACTTTCAGCATCCCAACAACATGCAAGCCCCCACAGCACAACAAGCTGACAGACATGAAGTGGTGGGGCTATAGGGACTATTTTATTTTCTAATTTAAATTTACTGTCCAAAATCTCTACAGGAAACATAATGTACTGTTTTTCCTCTACATTAAAAAATATCCATTGAGTTTTTCAGAGGGTATCTATAGAACTTTGGAATCTAATTGTAAGGGGTGATAACCGTGTCATTTTCAACTATCCTTGGAAGTATAGTGAGAAGCTGAGCCCTAGGTTAGGAGGCTCATGGATCAGGTCTTACTCAGTATGGTGCATCTGAAGATAAACCTCTCAAGGCCAGGTCAGTTTGCCTTCCTCTTGCACAGCAGTCTCTGAAACTCAAGAGCTAATACAATGCCATATTTAAATGGTTTTGAGCTCTTTAGTGTGTTTTCCTTAGTCTTTCAAGTTTGGAAATCACTATATTAGTTATTATAATATATCCCACCTTCATTTGCCGAAAGAAAGGAAAATCATTCTGCCTACATCTCAACTGCAAGGCTGTTATCAAAGATCCATTGTCTTCAATTCCTCTCTACATGGATCTTTCAAATTACAACCTGTGCTGCAATGTAAATTTCAGAAAAATGATATTGCATTGTCAAGTGGACCCCAGCACTATTTGAAACATGATTTGGGGACCTCTCCTTAAATTTCCATTACACACATGCCTTCACCCTTGTTTAATATGGTTCTAGACCTAATGTTCTCACTTTATAGGCACTTGTCCTGTCTCTACTCATTTCTTTTTCTGTAAAATGGGAACTGTCCAATGTGCAATTCACTTAACAGGCATGTTGTGATCACTGTTGGTGGAGTTTGGAGGAACCCATGAGTGTCACAGAGCTTGGGGTTTAACTCAGTTGGTGGGGTGCCACTCTGCACTATCTGAGGTCCCCAGTTTGTTCCCCAGCACCACAGAAATGGGAGAAGGACCTCGCAATCCACTCCTGAAACAATCTCAAAACAATTAGCCGTTGAAAACCTTATGAATAGCAGAGAAGCACTGACATAGTTCTGGGTATGGCTCAGCGTTGGGGAGTGTTTTGTTCTATTCTACATAGGGTTGCTATGAGTCAAACTTGGCTTGACAGCTCCTAACAACAAACAACAATGAGTGTCACAAGCTCCTGAACAGAATTGGCTCATCTTTCTGGCTCTACCACTTGCTCCCTACAGGAGTTGTTGAGGATGTGGAACATACAACGCTTGTTTTCCTACTCCTAAAATAGGGATAATTAAGGTGTCTCTCAGAGTGTTACAGATCAGAAATAAAATTGTTCAGGTTAAGCATTCTTCATCCAAAAAATCTGAAGTGATCCAAAATCCAAAACTTTTTGAATACTATCACAACACTACTAGTGGAAAATTCTACATGTGATCTTATATGACAGGTTGCAGTCAAAATGAAAGTATATAAAAGTATTATATAAAAGTACCTCCAGGCTATAGGTACCAGGTGTATATGAAACCTAAATGAGTTTCATGTTTAGACTTTGATCTCATCCCCAAGTTATCTCATTATTCATAGAAAATATTCCAAAATCAACAAAACATGAAACACTTCTGATCCCATGCACTTTGGGTAAGAAATACTCAATTTGAGAATATAAAGACCTTGCAACAGTAACAAAAGTGAGCTCCCCATGAGTGGATGATATAGATGTAAATTATAAACAATATACATAAAGATATAAGTATAAATCATTTTTCATGTTAGTTTGGTAATAGTGTTTACTTTGCTGATGGTTGT
>VMDO01019276.1:0-40115 GCA_007922755.1 Pedetes capensis | reverse complement strand
AACCCCCTGAACTGCACACTTGGTATGAATCGTGTCTTGTGAATTGTATTTCAATAAAGTTCTATCAAAAAACAAAATCAGTGCTTCACACTTGGACGGCGAAGCTACACAACCATCTCAGAAGACGTAGAAAACAGATTTTAGAAAAAGTCCCAACGTCGTTTCATGGTTTAAAGAAAAATCAATAAATTGGAAAGAGGAAGATTTTCTCAGCCGGCCACCCTGGTGTCCAGCGGAGGGCTGACCCCTCGCCGCTCACTAACCAGTGTGGCCTCGCAGGGCGAGGGGACTCAGGGGCGCTGGGGGCCAGGCCAAGGGGTCACGAGGTGTCCACGTGACGGCCTTGGGCACAAAGGCTCACCTCAGAGGGGACTGGGGCTCCTGGCCGACTCCCCTCCCAGCAAACAGCACACGCGGTGCCTTTGATTTACACCCCGGGCTCTGCCTCAGGAAAAGGCAACTTTGTGACTCTGAATAAAATCAAAGCCCGCAGGAAGGAAATCAACCACGTTTTAAAACATGGAACAAACACAAATTTCCTTACAGCCCGGCCCTTTCTCTGTCCATTCAGAAAATCACACAAATAACTCCAGCCACCTTTCGGATCAAACGGACAGGAAAGCCATGGCACGGCTTTCCTTGGTAGAACTTTTCCCCATTAAGACAGGTTTCGTCCAGAATTATTACTTCCTTGAACAAAAAGCGCATTCTCGTCTCAGGGAAAAAAAGAATCCGCAATTATGCTGTTCGGTTTGTGGCCACAAAGATGTACTGTGATACAAAGTAATAAAAAAGGAAACCCGTATAAACTGAGAGTTAGATAGATTCGATTACCCGAGAGAAACCCGAGTTTACTTTATCGCCCGCGCTTTCCCGAACGTGTAATCGATAATAAAGTTTACGCACGCTGCCTTACGACTTGATTAAAAAAGGCTTTGTATTTATTAAACGGGTCCGTGTTATTTTGAGAGGTAATGGAACAGTGGCCGTGGACCCGGGGCCGTTCCTCTGCGGGAGAAAAGTCGCTTTGTAAGCGATCTCAGCCTCCCGTGCTGAGTGAGAGGATCGGAAGGACGCAGGTCTGTCTGGGGGCGACCTAACCTCATCCATCCTCCTTTATCTCCCTCCGGGGAAATGACAGAGAACAGCGGTACTGGAAACGAGAGGCGGCTGCGTCATCCAAAAAGAAACTGCACAGCCTGTATCAGGCCGACCCCCTCCTCCAACCTGGGGAGCTGACAGAGCCTCAAGGACAGATTCACCCTCCCTGTGCCACACCACATGGCGCCACCTCTGTTCAGGTTGTTGTTACATGCCGTCAAGTCGGTACCCGACTCATAGTGACCCAGTGTACAACAGGTGAAACACTATCGTCAGTGCTTCTCTGCTGTGCATAGGGTTTTCAATGGCAGATTGATTTTTGGGAGTGGGTTGCCGGGTCCTTCTCCCAAGCCTACAGCACCTGGTGTTCCCAGGCGGTCTCCCATCCAGGTACTAACCAGGCCCAACCCTGCTTAGCTTCCAAGATCTGACGGGATCGGATGCCACAGGGCTACGGCTGCAGGCTTCTGTTCAGGAGAAAGCTGAAATTGCGTTTTTACAAGCGGTCACAGGTTGGACTTATTTGCCCGAAGCCCCCAGAGACCACAGGGTCCACGACGCCTTTGCTCCTGTGGGTCCCAGCTCCGGGTGTGGGAATCACTGGGCCGCCCTCCCAGGGCAGGTGGTCCCGCTGGGGAGGAGGGAAAGGGGGGCCTGGGGTCCACCCGGGAGAGCGTGCGCTGCCCGCAAAGCACAGCCTCTGAGCCCCAGGTCTGGGAAGTCGGGGCCCTGAGGGAGGAGCTTCCTCTCCATCACCTGGTACCCGCCCGGTGCGCAGCGGCCACTTCCTGCCCAGCCTGTGGGGGCATCAGCGATCGAGGAAGTTGGCCAACCACCACCCTGGTCCCCATCCTTGGCCCAACGCTCGCGGCCACACCCCGGGCGCTCGTCAGTGTCCCTCTGGGTCAGTGTCCACCCCATGGCCCTGTGGCAGCCACGTCTTATCTGCGGTGACCCCTGTTCCTGCTTGGGGTCAACGTCTGAGGCCCAGGGAGTTAATGTCCGACGTGTGGCTGCAGAGGGTGCGAGTCGGCCCTCCACGCACGGCATTGCCACGCAGCCTCCGGCGTGGCTCTGTCCACGGCCGCCCGACCCCGGCCCCCTCTAGCCCTCTTGCTGCCTTCCCTCCGGGTTCTGTCTGAAGCCTGGTGTCCGCATGACAGGGACCCGGCCAGCTCAGTCCTCCCCATCCGACCCCCTGTCCACGAGGCCCTCGGATGCCCATCTGCGCGGCTCCACCACGCAGGACCCAGCGCACAGGAGGCCGGGACACCCCGGGACCGCGATGCCCACCAGGTAACGGCCAACAGCCACCGCTTAGCTTCCATGCAGCTCTTAATCCAGCTGGTAGGAGGGCACCTGGGCCAGTCCTAATCCGTCTGGGCTTCATCTTTAAAAATACCATGTCCAGCCAGGCACAATGGCACACGCCTGTCATCCCAGCAGCTCAGGAGGCGGAGGCAGGAGGATCGCGAGTTCGAGACCAGAGGCAGTCTGCGTAACTTAGCGAAGCCATTCTGAGAAGAGCCATTCTGAGCGGAAACAGATGGACCCGTCACGCATGCAGATTTGGACCCTCGGGGCCCCTTATGAATGGACTGGGGAGGCAGAAAAATGGAAGTCAGACTCGAACTTAAAAAAAATAAGCATCTGCCCGGCGCAGTGGCGCAAGCCTGTCATCCCAGCGGCTTGGGAGGCGGAGGCAGGAGGATCGCGAGTTCGAGACCAGAGGCAGTCTGTGTAACTTAGCGAGACCCTGTCTCAAAAAGTAAAAAAATGGGCTGGGGGTGCAGCTCCGTGGTCCAGCACTTGCAGAGCATGCAGGCGCGAGGCCCTGGGTTCAACCCCCAGTACTGCAAAAAAATAAAAAAAAGCATCCTGCCGGAATCTGAAAGAGACGCGCTCTGGTCGCAGCCGGGCTGCCTGGGAAGCCACTGCCAGGTTGCCTTGCATTGGATTTCCTCGGAGTCTAGGGCAAAGCGTAACTTTCCTTTCTCTCCTTTTAGTTTTTGAGACAGGGTCTTGCTGCGTGGCCCCGGCTGGCCTGGGACTCGGATCCTCCCGCCTCAGCCTCCTCGGTGCTGGATGACAGGTGCCAGCTGCCGCGCCCCGCCCGGGGATGCGACTTCTCGGCCTCTCTGAATCCCCAGGTCACGGGGTGAACAGAGCCCCGCAGCGTGGAGACCCGGGGGGAGCGGTCGGGTCACAAAGGCAGCTCTGAGTGAGCAGGCGGGGGCCAGGACAGACAGACGCGGCAGCACGGAGCCTGCCGGGCAGCGGACGGAAACCCAACCACAAACGCCAGGTCAGGCTGCACAAGATTTACTGAGTGCCAGGAAGGGCCCCCAACCCCCACCAGAGGGGACAGCGTGCCGGAAAAGTTGGGGAACCCAATGCCCAAAGGCTCAGCAGGGAGACGGAAAGAGTCCTCTGTGGCCAGGAACAACCACAGAATTTAATCCTCTGCCACAGGAAAAAGAGTTATCAAGCTCGGGGGCGGGCGGTGCCCTCCTGCCATCTTGGCAACTCAGGAGGCTGAGGCAGGAGGATCCCAAGTTGGAGGCCAGAGGCAGCCTGTGCAAACTAGTGGGACCCTGTTTCAAAATGAAAAATTAAAAAGGTGCTGCAGTGCAGCTCTTGCCCAGCAAGTGCCAGGCCCTGGGCTCACCCGGAAAACACTGAAAAAAATCATCAAGGCCCAGGCAGAAGCCACGCCAGACAATTCCACACCAGCTCTCAGGGCCTAAAGCGGGAGTTGCGATGGCCTCTCGCAGGAGCTCAGCAGAGGAAGGGTAAACAGAAAACAAACACCACAGGTTCTCACTCATATGTGGGAGCTGAATCAAAATTACAAGAAGGAAAAATCCTATACAAAGGTCGGATCATAATAAAAGAAAAAAAAAAGCTAAGAATGGTGTTATTATAGATGGTCTAGAAAATCTGTAGCCCTGTGGCATGTGATCCCGTCAGATCTCGGAAGCTAAGCAGGGTCGGGCCTGGTTAGTACCTGGATGGGAGACCTCCTGGGAACACCAGAAGCTGTAGGCCTGGGAGAAGGACCTGGCAACCCCCTCCCAAAAATCAATCTGCCATTGAAAACCCTATGAACAGCAGAGAAGCACTGACAATAGTGTTTCCCCTGTTGTACGTAGGGTTGCTATGAGTCGGATACCGACTTGACGGCACCTAACAATAACAACAACAAGAAAATGCATGTAATAGTTCTGACAAGGTAAAAAGAAAGTTCACTACAGAAAAAGTTTCTATCGTAAACAGAGCTGGAACCCAAGGATATATAGAAAAATATTACCATAAAAAGACAAGCGAATGGAAGAGAAGTCTTTGATGGGGGGTGGGATGGGGAGAGGAAGCGCACAAGAGGGTAAGGGGGAACCTATATGAATAATGCACAACAAAATGCATATATGGAAATGTCACAATGAAAAGCATGTCAGAGTGAATCACATTAAGGTGTACATTAAAAATTTCCAACAAAAAATTATGAATGTGCATTTAAAAATAAAAAATAAAATGAAAAAGAGAAAACAAACAGAAAACGCTGTGAGGCTGGGGGGGCCGGAGCCGCCTCCCTCCCTCCCTCCCGCACGGCCGCGCCCAGGCAGCACCCGGCTGCAGCTGCCCTCCAGAAATAGAGCCTTCCAGCCGCTCTCAAGTGTCAGGCATGTGGGACAACGCGGCTGCTCTCTGTGGGATGTTTTCCGAGCGCCCAAGTCCGGGCCACTTGTCCTGAGGCCACAAATAACCTCCGTGGTGCAGATGCCCCGGCTGTGGGGAGGTGGCTCAGACCACCTGCTCGCCCTGCGTCCTGGAGCAGGTGGCCGTGGAAGGCAGAGAGAGACCTGCAGCCCGCGGGGTCCCGGCTCAGCCTTCCCGGCTGCCGGTTCACCCTGGCAATTGCACGTTCACTGGCTCCTCTATTTTCTGCTTTTTTTGGGGGGTGGTACTGGGGGTTGAACCCAGGGCCTCGCGCCTGCATGCTCTGCAAGTGCTGGACCACTGAGCTGCGCCCCCACCCCATTTTTTTACTTTTTGAGACAGGGTCTCGCTAAATTACACAGACTGCCTCTGGCCTCGAACTTGTGATCCTCCTGCCTCTGCCTCCAACGCTGCTGGGATGACAGGCGTGCGCCACCGTGCCCGGCTCCTCTATTTTTTTTAAAGAGCCTTCTCCCTGCTGCTCCCTTGCCACGGATCCTTATCCGTGTCTTCAGCACGTCATTCAAGAGCCGGATGCAGCCAGGGCGGCCTCGTGGCTCTCAGCTCCATCCCAGCCTCTGTTCTGTGGGCTGCGACATACAACAGGCGAAACACTATTGTCAGTGCTTCTCTGCTGTTCATAGGGTTTTCAATGGCAGATTGATTTTTGGGAGGGGGTTGCCAGGTCCTTCTCCCAAGCCTACAGCTTCTGGTGTTCCCAGGCCGTCTCCCATCCAGGTACTAACCAGGCCCGACCCTGCTTAGCTTCCAAGATCTGACGGGATCGGATGCCACAGGGCTACAGCTACAGGCAATGCATAATGTAGCACTATATATCATAGTTGTTGTTGTTGTTGTTGTTGTTAGGTGCCGTCGAGTCGGTGTCTGACTCATAGCGACCCTCATAGGGTTTTCAATGGCTGACTGTTTCAGGATTGCCTTGGGAGTGGATTGCCAGGTCCTTCTCCCATTTTTGCGGTGCTGGGAATCGAACTCGGGACCTCAGAGACTGCAGCACAGTGCTCTACCAGCTGAGCCAAATCCCAGCCCATATATCATAGTATGTCTATAATATACTATATTGTTATATAATGTATACATGCATGTCATATAAAAATAAATACAATATATTTGTGCATGTATATAAAATATATAGCTCATTGTTGTTAGGTGCCATCGAGTCGTGTCCGACTTATAGCGACCCTCATAGGGTTTTCAATGGCTGACTGTTTCAGGATTGCCTTGGGAGTGGATTGCCAGGTCCTTCTCCCATTTTTGCGGTACTGGGAATCGAACTCGGGGCCTCGGAGACCGCAGAGTGGCGCTCTACCAACTGAGCTAAATCCCAGCCCCATAATATATAGCAGACAGTGGATATTATGTATACTATATGCAGTGTATAGTAGACACTAGACACATTTTGCTTAATATATTACCTATTCTGTGACGTGTGTAAATACTTGGCAACTGTATTGCACATTGCGTGGATACTGTAGCATATTGCTATATGCACATGATTTCATGTATGCTTTCACATATACGTCTCAGGAACCCGTGCCTACATCCTGTCGGAGAAAACCTCCATTCTCAGCCTGGCCAGCCTCTCTCTGCAGGCTCAGGCTCTGTGACGAGTAGCAGCCGCATGGTTCCCTTAAGGAAACACGTGCGACAGAGTTTTCCAGCCTCCTTGTCCTCATCGAAAAGCACGTCATGGATGTCTCTCCCCTCCCAGCCCACAGGTCTGCCTCATGCTTTTTCCTGGGTGTATAATGTTCAGCCCAGTTCCAGCAGCATGGCTTCCTCCACCCTTCCTCCCGTGGCCTCTGTGGCCCTGCTGCCCGCCCAGACCTCACCTTCCTGCCACGGGGGTTGTGGACTGGATGGTGCTGAGCCTGGGTACGCTCTGTCGGTGGTGGATCTTACCTCATCCGTCCGTCCATCCACCTTCCCTGTCTGCCTCTCTCGGTAGTTACTCCTACTCCTGATCTATCCGCCCACCTGGCCGTCTGTCCTTCTGTACCTGCCTGTTTATCATTCTCTACAGCGGCCGTGCATGCCTGTCTGCCTGTCTTCCTGCTGATATCTATCCACCCGTCCGTCCATCCATCTGTCCACTTCTCTCCCTATCCTCTCCCTCCCTCCCATCTGAACCTGGAAGGACAGTCGAGCTCCGGGTTTGACTGACGCCTCGCAGTCTGCCAGCCTGCTCGGACGATCACACAGAAAGAACCGGAATTGGTTTGGGCAAGGAGGCCAGGCTGGAGTTCTAAATGGGTCAGGCAGGAATCGCAGCCGATAACCCACTTGCGCAACCCAGTTTCGCCTCTGCCTCGGGCCCCGTCGCTGGAAAATGTCGATTCCACAGAAAAGTTCGCACACTCTGGAGTGAGACGCACTGCAGCCGTCTGCTGCGCTACTGACTGTGCCGTGGGGGCAGAAAAGGGTGCCCTCTGCTCCCATGGGAGGCGCTTGATGAACCTGAATGGCTGCAACAATGCGGGTCTGCAGACGCTCGGCGTTGCTTCCCAGGAGGGCAGCCCCTTCGTCACCACCAAAACCACCCCATCCGCTCCAGTCCTGCGCAGGCAGGGCAGGGACAGTTGCAGAATTGTGCACTGCACCCTGGGTCCACAGCGTGGGCCTCAGCCCGGCAGGGGGCACATGAAGGCCAGCGATTTGGGAGGAAGTGCCGGCCATGACTGGCACTCAGAATTCCTTGCATTCCTGGGATTCAGCACTGGGAGGCCGCGCAGCCTTAATGCCTGGCGTGGCTGTGACTTCCTGAACGTCCGGGTCCCCGGCCTCGGGCAGGAACCAGAGGCCCTAAAATAACCGAGCTATGCGCTGCCCAAACCGGGCCCCGCTCAGCTGTTCCGTCCAAGGCCACGCTTGCCACGCGGGATCCAGGAGAGCAGAGCAGACAGCAGCTGGGGCAGCCGGGCGGCGCCCCGCCCCCAGCCTCCGTGGGATGCGACCACTAGAGGACTGTGGTGCCGGGCAGCTGAGTCCTGCAGGTTGACCACAAGACGCCCCTCTGTGCCCTTCGAGAGCATCCTTGGCTCACAGGGAGCGGAGGGCGCAAGCTGTGCTCACCCTGCCCAGTGCTCTGCTGCGAGAGGGTCCCTGGGCTGTGCTGATCAATGACCACCTGGGGCTTGAAGGTCACCAACGTATCCTCGCCCAGCTCTGAGGCCACGAATCCAAAATCAAAGCCGAACGGGGTCGACTCCCCCACGGGCCCCAGCGGAGTCTCCTCCTGCTCTCCCAGCTCCGGGGCTCCAGCCTCTGCCTCCCTCCTCACGCAGCTCCTTTCTCTGCGTCTGTGTCCCCTCTCCTGTCTCTCATACGGACACTGAGGCTGCATTTAGGGCCACGTGAGGCAGGACAGCCTCACCTCAAGACCCTGCACTCATCGCCAGTGGCGCACGCCTGTCACCCCAGTGACTAGGGAGGTGGAGGCAGGAGGATCATGAGTTCGAGACCAGAGGCAGCTGCGTAACTTAGTGAGACCCTGTCTCAAAAAGTAAAAAAAATGGGCTGGGGCGCAGCTCAGTGGCCCAGCACTTGCAGAGCGTGCAGGCGCGAGGCCCTGGGTTCAACTCCAGTACCATGGGAAAAAAAAAAAAAAAAAAAAGACCCCGCACTCATTCCATCCCCCAGGACCCTGCTCCACACGCCTCGTTCCCAGGTCGTGGGGTCAGGACGTGGACGCGCCTTTCCTGGGGGACAGGGGTCACCATGTGATCTCCCACAATTGCACCAGGTCCCCTGGAAGCCCTGGGTGTCTGCACACCAACCACATCCTTGTCCACAGACCACGGCCACCCCCACCGCCCCTTTTTAAAAGACAGGTTTGTGGGGACGACTCACCGGCCATGCGGTCCGCCTACCGAAGTAGAATTTCAGAGCCGTTTAGCATGATCTCAACGTACAACCACCATCTCTAGCTAGCGCCACATTTGTGTCACCCCCAAAGGAGACCCCCATCTCTCAGCAGCAGCCTCTCCTCACCCCCTCCCCAGGCCCCAGCAACCACCAATCCACTTTCTGTCTTGTGGATCTGTCTGTCTGGGACGATTCACACCAATGGAGTCGCATGATCTGTGGCCCTCTGTGGCTTCTCTCACCGAGCATTCTGTCCTCAAGGTTCACCCACATTGTGGCATGTCTCAGAGCTCCGTTCCTTTTCATGGCTGTGTAATAGTCCATCGCACAGGTGGACGGCATTTTCTCTGTGTGTCTGTCAGTTCGTGGACACTGTGGTTGTTTCCCCTTTGGGCGACTGAACAGCGCTGTGGTGGACGCCCACGGCAAGGTTCTGCGTGGATGTACAGATGCCACTTTCAGTCGTCTTGGGATAAGGCTATGAGCAGAACTGTTGGCCGCACACAGTTCTGCCTATAAACTCTGAGGGGCTGCGGAGCACCCTCATCCTCACCCCGTGGTGATAACGTGAGCCAAGGGGCTCTCGTGCCTGCCTGCCTGCCGGGCCATGGGCTCGGGGCTGACATCCCACGTCTGCTGCGCATACTGGGCTTGCTTTGGCCTCGCGCCCCTCACCTGAGGACCCCACACCACACCGGCGGGGCCGACCCCTCGTGCTTTGGGCCTCTGAGCCCCTCAACCACCGGCTGAGAGCAGCGCTGAGGCCTTGTCCAGCATGTCATGGAGCCTCGGTGGACGAGGGCTCCCACCTGAGGCGCCAACCACGTGGGCATCGAGGGCGTCTCCCTCAGACACTGCGCCTGCCCAGAACCGGGCAGACGCCTCTTCCTGGTCACAACTCCCCGGACAACACAGAAAAACAACTACATATACAGCACTTATGTTTTATTGTGTACTACAGGTTACCTGCCTGCAGGCGTCGCCCTGTGGCATCTGATCCCATCAGATCTCAGAAGCTAAGCAGGGTCCAGCCTGGTCAGTCCCTGGATGGGAGACCGCCTGGGAACATCAGGTGCTGTAGGCTTGGGAGAAGGACCCGGAAACCCACTCCCAAAAATCAATCTGCCATTGAAAACCCTATGAACAGCAGAGAAGCACTGACAATAGTGTTTCACCTGTTGTACACAGGGTCACTGTGAGTCGAGTACTGACTCCACGGCACCTAACAACAACACAGGTCACCAAGAGACGGCTGGGCTGGGGTTCGCTCTAGTCGGCAGAGTGCTTCTCTGTGCCGAGGCCCTCGATTGGATCCCCAGCACTGCAAAAATGGGAGAAGGATGTGGCCGGCCACTCCCGAGCGATCCTGAAACAATCAGCCGCCGGAGGCCCTGTGAGGGTCGACCGCCGAGTCGGGCCTGACTCGGTGGCAACGATGACAGACGATTTACACAGAGAGATTCGCACAGGCTGAAGGCAAAGACGGCTTGGGAGACCCCCTGGGAACATGAGGGGCTGTAGGCTTGGGAGAAGGACCCAGCGACCCACTCCTAAAAATCAATCCACCATTGAAAACCCTATGAACAGCAGAGAAGCACTGACAATAGTGTTTCGCCTGTTGTACGCAGGGTCGTTATGAGTCGGATACTGACTTGATGGTACCTAACAACAACATGTTGTACATCCACACATGACCATCAGGACCTAGGCATCTAGGGATTTAGATCCTCATGGGGTCCTGGATCCCCCAAGACACCCTCGGCCGCTGTTCCAGCCACATTTACTTTTTAAGCTTTGTCTCTGTTTTCCGACCACTGGCCCTTCAGCATCCGTGACTTTCACTGCCTGAAACGGAATTCTTTTTCTGAAACACTGATGTTTATCACTGCCGCCAGCCATCAGGAAAGCAGCCCTGCATCACTAAGAGAATATGTGCTCCAGCCGGGCACGGTGGCGCACGCCTGTCATCCCAGCGGCTCGGGAGGCGAAGGCGGGAGGATTGCGAGTTCGAGACCAGAGGCGTCTGCGTCACTTGAGACCCTGTCTCAAAAAGTAGGAAAAGGGGCTGGGGGTGCAGCTCAGTGGCCCAGCACTTGCAGAGCATGCAGGCGCGAGGCCCTGGGTTCAACCCCCAGTACCACAATAAAAAAAAAAAAAGAAGAAAAAAAGAAAAAAAAGAAAGAAAGAAAATATGTGTTCCAGCACCCCCTCTTGCAGTCAAACGTAGGTCTCGGCGCATGGGGGCCTCAGAGGAATGAGGCTCCACCCACTTCCCAACTCCCTTAAAGCTCTGCTACAGCAGAAGGCGCCATTAACGTTTGATATCCAAACAGTTTCAAGTTTAGGGAGAGAATGCATGTCACAGCAGAAGCCCGCGATCCAAGGTTTCCATTTTAAAATTATCCTGAATTTTTTTCCTAAAGAAAAATGTGTGGGGCTGCAGGTGGGGGTCAGTGCCTGAGCGCCTGCCTGGCACGTGTAAGACCCTGGGTCCCACTGCCCCAGCACCACAATAGACAGACAGATAAATGGAAAAATTTGTAAATTATATTTTTGAGCCTCACATTTCTGAGAAGGATAACATTGCATCCTCTGATTTTAATTTCTAAACTTATTTATAGCCCCACACTTTCCAGAATAAATTCAACACGCATTTATTTTTAACTCGTGAGCCTATAATTTATTTAAAGCGTGGGGGATTCTTAGCTGTTTTGACCCACAATCTTCCCTCCCCAACACGGCTCCTGCGGGCTTTCATCTGTCCTCCAAGACGTCTTAACGCTCTTGGGCACAACGGAAAAAGCAAACCCAGGCAGCAGGCACTTCCAAAAGTAACAGATGGCGCGCGGCAAACTTGGGCCGGCCACGTTTAACCAGAGACACAGCAACGCTGGTCATCAACACAAACGACACCACGGGGCTGGAGGGGAAACTAAAGATAGAAAACACCGCTGCGCATGCTTTTAAAACACCCTCCGCCCAGGCTGGGGTGCAGCGCAGTGGTGGAGCACTGGCCTAGCAAGCACAGGGCCCCGGCTTCAGGCCCATGGTACTGCAAAAAAGGGGAAAAGCCACAAGAAATCAAATTATATACGGCATAATTTACTATTGTATACTATATGATACATGCTTGTGCATATCATCCATCTACAACATTGTTGTTGTTGTTGTTGTTAGGTGCCGTCGAGTCGGTATCCGACTCATAGCGACCCTGTGTACAACAGGGGAAACACGATTGTCAGTGCTTCTCTGCTGTTCATAGGGTTTTCAATGGCAGATTGATTTTTGGGAGGGGGTTGCCAGGTCCTTCTCCCAAGCCTACAGCACCTGGTGTTCCCAGGCGGTCTCCCATCCAGGTACTAACCAGGCCTGACCCTGCTTAGCTTCCGAGATCTGACGGGATCGGATGCCACAGGGCTACAGCTGCAGGCATATACAACATAGTATTGTTATACCAAGTGCTCTGTATATTATCCTTTGTATACATAATATGTATAGACCAAGTATACCATGCGCTATGTTGCTATATATGTGTGTATTACAAAAGAATATTTGCAATATATTATGCATACATGTAAAATATCAAGTAGATTCTAGATTGCATGGTACCTCTACGGCATATAATCCCCCACGTGTCTGTCAGTTTGTCAAGCCGTGCGGGCTTGCGAGTTGCTGTGATGCTGAAAGCTGCGCCACCGGCATCTCAGACACCAGCAGGGCCACCCGGGGTGGACAGGTTTCAGCTGAGCTTCCAGACTAAGGCAGACCAGAGAGAAGGACCCGGAAGCCCACTCCTGAAACAATCAGCCATTGAGAACCCTATGAATAGCAGAGATGCACTGTCAGATACAGTGCCAGAGAATGAGCCCCCCAGGCTGGAAGGCATTCAAGAGATGACTGGGGAAGAGTTGCCTCCTCAAAGTAGAGTCGACTTCAATGATGGGAATGGAATAAAGCCCTTGGGACTTCCTTTTGCTGGTGTGGCATGACTCAAAGTGAGAAGAAACCCAGTGGCTGCAACAATGGGCTCAAGTATAAAAAAATCACGTGCCTGGCACAGTGTTGGGGTGACTTTCATTCTGTTGTACATGGTGTTACCGTGAGTTGGACCCAACTAGATGGCACCTAACAGCAACAACTGTATATAGCATATAACAAGTGCTACACTATAGGTATGACATATACTCTATATTTTACTTTATATATATATTATATAGCATATACTATGCCTGCAGCTGTAGCCCTGTGGCATCCGATCCCCTCAGATCCCGGAAGCTAAGCAGGGTCGGGCCTGGTTAGTACCTGGATGGGAGGCCGCCTGGGAACACCAGGTGCTGTAGGCTTGGGAGAAGGACCCGGAAACCCACTCCCAAAAATCAATCTGCCATTGAAAACCCTATGAACAGCAGAGAAGCACTGACAGTAGTGTTTCCCCTGTTGTACAGAGGGTCGCTATGAGTCGGATACCCACTTGAGGGCACCTAACAATAGCATATACTATGTTTTTAAAAAAGAAAGAAAAGGTAAAAAAAGAAAACTGCGGTTGGCCCCCCTCATTGGGGTTCAAATCCACCGATTCAACTAAACATGCATCAAAACTATTCAGGAAAATACCCTCAGGAAAAAAGTTGCATTTGTCCTAAACATTACAAACTTTCTTCTTTATTCTCAAAACGACACAGTGTAACAACTGTTTCCACAGCCCTTGCATCGCATGGGGTTTAACAAGTCACTGGAGATAAAGGAGGTGACGTGCACAGGTTAGACGCAAACTCGACACGGTTGCATGGAAGGGACCTGAGCGTCCACGGACTCAGGCACCCAAGGGGCCTGGGCACAGCCGTCTGTGGCTCGAGAGCCACGTTCACCTCTTCCTGAGGTTTCCAAGTGTGGCAAACACGTGGCCAGAGCTCGGCCACTGGTTCCTGCGCCTGCTCTTCCAGGCTCCAAGCCTCAATTTTCACCCGCGGCCACTCCGCTCTGACAAACTTTTCCACCCAAACGTCCAAGTCCTGCGTTTGCCCCCAGAGCTGCCTGGAGAGGCGGCAGCGGCACCCACGGCAACGTCGTGCATGGTGCCGCGGGGTCTGACCTGCAGTGACGCGTTTGATTCTCTGCTGTCTCCCAAGACTGGCTCTCCCCGTCCTAACCCTTCCTGGGGAGCATCCGTCCCTCGCTGGGTCCAGTGGCTGTCCACATTCCCGACAGGACGGCCTGTCCACCGCAGCCACGTTCATCCACGCAAGTGGTGGCACCGGCCGCCCGCTCCCCTGGGCAGCGATTCCATCGTCCATTCTCTCCCTTGCATTAATTCCTAATTTTGACCACTCCCCCCCCCTTTTTAACAATGGAGACGTTATTGGTGAGGTAATAAGAGAACCTGGGTCCTTGATGTGCCGCTTGCTCTGCGCCTCACGAGTCGACTTCATTATGTCTCCGCAGCCCGGCCGCCCTGCCTGTGATTACCCGCGATACCCGCATTTCCATATGCCATCCATCACCCGGCCGGAGGAGAAGGCTGAATATTCCGATTAAATTGGGACTTTTTCTCTATGAATAAGGAATTTGATTCTCTTCTGTAATACACACTGTCTCCGGGGAGAGGAAATTGTATTACCCAAATACAAAATCCCTCTTCTTATCATCCAAACCCGAAACATGGCCGCGGGGAACCGGGGGTCAGGACAGAATTTAATTAGAGAGGGAGATGGAAAAGGGGCATTTTTCAGCTTAGCCTCTATTTCTCTGAACACGCGGCAGTAAGGAGCGCGGGGGACGCCTGGGAATCTGTCAAGGGCTCTGACTCTCCCGCAGGCGGGCCGGGAGGGTTAAGGGGAGACCAGCAGGTCCACGGGGCACCCACGGGACCTGAGCATCTGGGGTGAGGCCTGCGACACCATGCACGTTTCCCACCTGTCTTTGGGGGTTTCTGGAGGTGGGTGTGAGTTCACGGCCCCTGCAGCCGCAATTCCGGTCTTCAATTTCTGCGCCACGCAGGAGGCCGGCTGGCCTTTTCTTTCTTTCTTTTTTTTTTTTTTCCATTCAGTACTGAGGAGGAGGCCGGCCGGCCCCCCATTTTTTTTTTTTTATTCCGTCCTGGGGAGGGTGGAATCCCGGCTTCCCACGTGCCAGGCACGCGCTGCCCCGCTGAGCAGCGCCCCAGCAGCTTTTCTATTTTGAGATCGGGTCTCGCTAAGCTACACAGGCCGCCTCTGCCGCGGAGCCTAGGATCCTCCAGCCTCAGCCTCCACAGTGGCCGGGATGACAGGCGGCACCACCGCCCCCGGCCTCCAGCTGTCTTCTCCAGTTCCCCTCAACGCAGGAAGCCCCAGATATGCGTTCCAAAGAAAACGGCGGCCAGAGGGCGCGAAACCTTCAGAAACCCCACCCATAACCGTTCTCCAGAGGAAACCCACGGCCTGTGACCAGGACGGGGCACCGGGCTTCCTTCGGAGAATCTCTGTGGACTTCGACTGCAGGGTTAAAATGCGCAAAGTCGGGCTGGGGAGTGGCTCAGGGGACAGCGCTGGCCCAGAACCTGTGGGACCCGAGTTCCATCCCCAGCACCTGGACAAAATGAACTCACCGGACGGAGCCTCTGCCAGGGGGGCCAAAGGCAGGGTCCAGGTCTTTACTCCACCAGAATCTTCCGGTTTTAACCAGCACGCAGTGTATGAGTGCCCGCAGCCATTATAACAGAACGCCACAAACTGGGGGCTCTGAACACCAGGACCCCGTCCTCCCCAGCTCTGGAGGCAGAAGTCCGAGGTCCAGGGGAGTCCGCGGGCTCAGGGGAGGCCCCTTCCCGCCTCTCCCAGCTCCTGGGCTCCAGGCGGCCCTGGCTCACGGCCCCGTCGCTCCGGCCTCTGCCTCTGTCTCCACGCGGCTTTGCCTCTGCGTCCGCGCCTCCTCCCCTGTCTCTCTAAGAACGCCGCCATTGCGTTTAGGGCCACCTGACCCGGGACGGCCTCATCTCAAGACCCTTTGCTCGCTGCATCTGCAAAGACCCTGTTTCCACATAAGGTGCTGTCCACGGGTTCTGGGTGACAGACACGGACGTACGCTTTGGGGTCTGACTCCAGGTCCCTTGGACGGAGGCCGCCCGCCCTTCGTCCTCCAGTGGCCGCTCCTGACGTCATCAGCATCTCTGTCCCCTCATCCATTCACCGAGTTTCTCTCTCAGCTGCTTGTTTTCTGTGTCCACCCACGTGGCCTCCCCCTTCACACAGAGTTGAAACGCACACGGCACAAATTCACCCTCTTAAACCCAACAACGCGGGGAAATGGGGCGGATTCACTGTGCCGCGCAGACACCACCCATACCCACCTCAGGACGTCCTCATCTCCCCAAAAGGAGACCCCGTCCCCGACAGCCGGCACTCCCACCCCGACAACCACTCTCTCCCTGGGGAAACTGAGGCTGTGGTCCTGCCCCACACCTTGAAGCCACGGGGACCCCCAAAGCCCAGAGGCTGCAGGGTCTGCAATTCCCCTGGAGACTGGATGAGGAAGGTTAGCGTGTCTGACGGAAGAAAAACGCAGCAGGGACAGCGGCCACGCCTGTCACCCAGCACTGGAGGCTGAGGTGGGTCACGAGTTCAAGGCCAAGCTGGGCGCGGTGGCGCATGCCTGTCATCCCAGCGGCTCTGGAGGCGGAGGCGGGAGGATCGCGAGTTCGAGACCAGAGGCAGCCTGCGTGACTTAGCGAGACCCTGTCTCAAAAAGTGAAAAAGAAAAACAAGAAAAAAAGAAAAGAAAGGCCAGCCCAGGTTCACAGCAAGACCCCATGTTTACAAGGGAAAACCGCACGTGTGTTACATCCACGAGGCCGAGCGTTAGCCACCAGGTGGGGCAGGGCGAGCGCCCCTGTCCGTACTCATCTGCACTGTCCGGTGTGGTCAGACCCGCTAGGAAGCGCCTTCACGCTTCCCTCCTCTGTCTCAATGCTCTCCTCTCAAACCTCAGGCAAACGGGAGCTGGGAAATGAAACCATTTTTAAATCCCCCAGCGTCTCCTCTGAACACTGCTGGGGTGGGAAACGCTTAATAGATTTCCCCGCTTTGGTGCCGGGGGCAGCGCGGGCCGGGTGGGAATCACGGTAAAGCCGCCCTGGCGGAAAAGAGACCCCCGGAGGCCGCTGACCCCGCTGTTCTCTCTCGCGCAACACCAAGGGAACACGCAACATTCCCGCAACACCCCGGTGTCAGCCTCATCCGCCCGACGGCCTTTGAGGAGCCGTGAGTAATGGGGCGGAAGAGGCGCGAGGCGGGTTTATCCACCCTTCCCAAGGACACCGTGCAGAGCTGCGGAGGAGGCCAGGCGAGGGGGGATCTGTTATCGCCGGGAGGGCTGCGGAGCCGGGGCCTTCTCCCAACCTCTCCCCGTCTTCATCTGGACGCTCAGGGAACCCCGTGTCTCAGACCTCAGAAGAGACACGGGTGACACAGCTTTCAGCGTCCCAGCAACTCGGGGCCCCCACAGCACAAGCTGTCAGACACATGGAAGGGAGGAAGTCAGTCAGCGATAAAGGAAAGTAAATAAAAATGATGGAGGAGAGGAAGAGAGAGAGGGAGGGAGAGAGGCGTGTGTGGAATCCATACAGGGGGCTGAGACAATCCAGCGAGGACAGACCCTTACGTCGAGCTACTGTGAGACGCCACCTCAGCCGATCCCAGAGGGAACACTGGAAATCAAACACGGCACGTTCGTGGCTGCTCTGGGGTAACTGAGAGGAAGATGAGTAACAGAAAAGAGAAGCATTTAGGAGGGCCATCCGTGGCCCAGACACCACGATCGTTCCACCTCAGCTGGAGTACTGAACACACACAGAGCTTGGGGTCAGCCCGGGGCCGGGGACGCGGCCCACGCCTTCTGTCTGCCCCCTTCGCCTCCCGAGCAGAGTCACACTGTGGTCTCCAGGACAGAAGCCGCCAGAACTCAGGGGTGACACTGTACTGCGCCGGCCTGCGGGCTGCGGAGCTGTGGCCACGGAGCGACTGCAGCTGCTCCCCCGGGACCCCGCTGCCCCCACCTCTCCAGGGTGACCAGGGAGGCCAACCAGCCCCTCAGCTCCCAGGCCAGCAGAGCCCGTCCAGCCTCCCGTCCTCCTCCCCCTGAGCACAGCCCCAGGGGCCGCCCAGCCCTCTGTAAGGTGGGAAGGAGTCCCCGGTGCCCCCTCTGCTGCAAGCCCGAGGGACCGCCACACGCAAGTCCCTGCCTGCTCTGCGCATCCCAGGCCCCGCCAGCCCTGGCCCCACAGCCCGTTCTGTTCTCCCAGCCCGCGGCAGGCGGCCGCAGCGGCCCAGGCTGAAGGAGCTTTCTGTGTCTGCCCCCCGGTTTATTTCTGTCCAGCGGGTCCGACACCCACACCGCGGCCCTGGGGCCTCCCCGCCGGCCCCTGGTGTATAAAGCCGTTTTGTGCAGAGGCTCAAAGAAGCCCTTTCCCCAGAGGGCCACACCGCCGAATCGCTCAGCTCCGTGCAGCACTCCGCTGAAAAGCACAGCTGTTCCCTGAAAAGACCTTTGTCCGCGATAAGCTCAAACGGAGATCTGTCTGAGCGTCCGCCTCCCTCCCCAAGTCACGGCTTCATACACAGACGTTTGCTCCCCAATGAGTAAAGACAACGGCACCGCGTTCCTTAGTGGCGCATTTGTGACCAAGCACACACTTTATCTCCAATCTTTATCTCCAAACTTTATGTCCAATCAGGGAATACAAAGTTTCAAACCATCAAACACACAGGAAACCGGTGTTCAAGGCACTGAGGTCAGCTCTGTTTAGACCTTGCTGAACTTAGCTCCTCAAAGATACTGAAGTTTCCCTCTACAAGGACGCAAAAACAGACGAAATCTTTACATATAAAAAATCACAAGCTGGGCGCAGTGGCTGGGGAGGCAGAGGCGGGAGGATCGAAAGTTCGAGACCAGAGGCAGTCTGCGTAACTTAGCGAGACCCTGTCTCAAAAAGTAAAAAAAAAAAATCACGTTAAGAGTAAAATTGGGCAGGGTCCTGGCTCAGCAGTGGAGCCTGTGCGTAGCACGTGTGAGACCCTGGGCTGCAGGCCCAACCAGGCTAGAAAAAAGGAAAGAAAAAAAGTAGGAGGAGGAGCTGGGGTTTAGCTCAGGTGGAGCTTGCTGCTCCGCCCTCTCCGAGGACCCGGGTTCAATCCCTAGTGACGCAAAATCCAGAGAAGAACGTGGCAGCCCACTCCCGAAGCAATCCGGGGGCGGGGGGAATGAGCCACTGACAGCTGCATGAGGGTCCTGTGAGTCGGCCGACGCGATGGCACCTCACAATGAAAAGAAAAAAAGCAAGACATGAAGAAACGCGGTGACTGGGGCCAAGTGGGTAGCTGCGACTTCAGGAAACTGGAATAAGCTAGTTATTGTGCAAACCGCACTGAAACTGTTTCATCTGCCTAGACCCTGATCGCTCCACGCAACACCTCACGGCTGATTCTCAGCCTAAAGGCCAGGGTTTAAAGGAGCCGCATTGCAACCTTCGCTTGCTGCTGTTAGGTGCGCTCCAGTCGGGTCCGACTCACAGTGACCCGATGTACAACAGACGACACCGTGCCATGCCAGGCACTCTCTCAGTGCCTCTCTGCTATGCATAGGGTTCTCAATGTGGATTGATTTTTGGGAGTGGGTTGCCGGGTCCATCTCCCAAGCCTGCAGCACCCGGTGTTCCCAGGTGGTCTCCCTTCCAAGTCCTGACCATGCCCGACCCTGCTCAGCTCCCGCGATCAGGCGGATCGCAGGCCACAGGGCTACGGCCGCAGCCCCAACCTTCCTCACTGTTGGGTAAATAAAGCGGGCGGACACCTGCCCTGCGCGCCCGGCGCCGCCAGCCTGATGGAGAAACTCCAGTTCCCTGCCCCACGCGCGCTCCCGCGGCCCTCGGCGCGCACGCGCGCTCCCGCGACCCGCGGGCACCCAGCGCGCATGCCCGTCCGGGACCAGGGCTACTTGATGCGCACGCGTGAGCACCCAGCCCGCAGAACTCCGTTTCCACCAACGCCCTCTGCGCATGCTCACTGCGGCCGCCTCCTCTCCGGCAGGCCCTGACTGCGCATGCTCAACCAGCTGCCCTCCTGCGGTCAGCCTTCAGGGACTGCACTGCGCATGCTCTACTCGGTGGTAAGCCACGCCCGCTGGCAGGCACTGCGCATGCTCACACGTTCAGGCCGCCTCGCCCCGTGGGCCGCGCCCGTAACGCACGGAAAGGCGGGAGGACGGCGGGCAGGGCGGCCGCGCCCCTCCCCGGGCCCCGCCTCCGCCCCTCGGCGCAGCGGCGGCCTCCCGGGAGCCCCCGGAGGGCCGCGACCGCCCCAGCGGCGAGCGCCGCCATGATGGCCGCGTGATGACGTCGCGGGCGCCGTGACGCGAGGCGGCGGCGTCGTCGTGACGCGGGCGCCGTGGCGTGGAGCGCGGCCGGCGCGCCGGTTTGAAGCCGCGCCGCGGGGCGGGCGTGGCCCGGGGCCGCCATGGCGCCCGGCAAGGGGCTGCAGCCGGTGCTGAAGATGAAGGTGGACGAGCTGTTCCTGCGCTGGCTCAGCGAGGCGGCCACGCAGCGCCTGCTGCACGACGGCCTGCGCCGCATCCGCGCCGCGGGGGACGCCCGGCCCGCAGCGCCCGCGCCCGCCGCGCCGGCCACGCCCTCCGCGCCCGCGGCCACGCCCACCACCACGCCAGTCACGCCCACCGCGCCCGCGGCCACGCCCACCGCCACGTCGGTCACGCCCACCGCGCCGCGCGCCCTCGCCCGCGCACGCCGGCCCGCCGGCCCCAGAGTAGTAAGTGCCCTTTTCTACCGCGCCGCCAGGGAGCTCGCGGGTCCCGGCCGGAGCCCTTCGCGTGCGGCTGGCACCGCCGCCGCTGCCTTGGGGAGCCCGCCTGGGCACTGGGACCTGCCAGGAAGACCTGCACCCCGTTCCCCATCGGTACCCGGTCCCCACCTCCCCAGCACTCTGGGCAACAGCCCATGTTAGGGGACCAAGGGCCCACGGACACCTTATGGCGCTACAGCTTCACCGCAGAGCCACACACGGCTGGGGTTTAGCTGAGTTGGTAGAGCGCTGCGCTGCAGTCTCTGAGGTCCTGAGTTCGATTCCCAGCACCGCAAAATGGGAGAAGGGCCTGGCAGCCCACTCCCAAGGTAATCCCGAAACAGTCAGCCATCGAACTGTGAGTCGGATACTGAGTTGGACACTGAATCGACGGCACACAACAAACAACAACAAACAACAGGATTTAGCTCAGTTGGTAGAGCGCTGCTCTGCAGCCTCTGAGTCCTGGGTTCGATTCCCAGCACCACAAAATGGGAGAAGGACCTGGCAACCCACTCCCAAGGCAACCCCGAAACAGTCAGCCTTTGAAAACCCTATGAGGGTCGCTATGAGTCGGATACCGACTCGACGGCACCTAACAACAACAACAACCAAATAATAATCACCTCTTGTCATGGTTTTGTGGGGTTTGGGGGGAGGGGGCAGGGTTTTGGTATGTAGACCAGGGTGGACTTGAACTCGTGATCCTCCTGCCTCAGCCTCCCCAGTGCTGGGATTAGACAGGCATCACCACATCTGGTGTCTTGCTGCTCCTTAACAAGGCATCTGCAAAATGGAGAAGGGCCTGGCAATCCACTCCCAAGGCAATCCTGAAACAGTCATTGAAAACCCTATGAGGGTCGCTATGAGTCGGACACCACTCCATATACCTAACAACAACAACACTGAGCCACACACCCGGCAGCGGAACACCGGCTGCCATTGTGGTGCAGTCAGGGTCTGACACGGTCCAGCAACACGGGGTGTTGGCTGAAGTGAGGGTTTGGGGGGCTTTTCTGGTGTTTGAGCCGGGGTCTTGCCGCGTAGCACAGGCCGTCCTAGAATTCACTTTCTAGCGCAGCCTGGCCTGCAACTCACCTTGATCTTTCCTGCCTCGGCAGCCCAAGGGCAGGGAGGCGGCAGGCTGGGCCGCGTGGGTCCGCGATGAGTGGAGCTGGGCAGCGGAGTGGAGACCTCGATAGTAACGATGACGGTAATGATTATAAGGTGGTGCTGCAGCTCGGGGGACGACACTCCTGCCCCCCTCCACAAGGGAGAGGCAAGCTGGGCGCCTCGGCGCGGGCTGACGTCCCAGCGACTCTGGAGGCTGGGGCAGGAGGATCCTGAGTTCGAGGCCAGAGGCAGCCGGCGCGGCGTACAGAGACGTCCTGTTGATGTTAAAAAGTGAAAGAAAAAAAAAAAAAAGAGTTGGAAGCGTGGTTTGGTGACGGAGCGCTGTCCCGGCGTGCTGTTGCTGGGTGCCCTGGGCTCAGGGCCGACTCACAGCAACCCTGTGTACAACACAACCAAACACTCCCCAACACTGTGCCGTACCTGGCGCTGTCTCAGCGCTGCTATTCATAGGGTTTTCAGTGGCTGACTGTTTGGGGATTATTTCTGGAGTCAGCCACCAGGTCCTTCTCCCGTTTTTTTGCGGTGCTGGGGATGGAACCCAAGGCCTCAGAGCGCACAGAGCAGTCACTCCACCAACTGAGCTAAACCCAGCCCAGCCTAGCCTGTGCGTGGCTCTAAAACCAAAAAACCTGAAATGGGATCAGCGGTTCCACGTGGTACAAAAAACGTGTGCCTGGCGCACCTGGAACGCAGTCAAACCCTGAAATGTTGAAAACGCTCCCAGCTGATGACGTTTAAGGTGTTGTAAGGTGGCCGTCACCTGCCGAAGGCGGTTTTTGCTCACCGTGGTCGCCCGTTTTCCCCGCCAGCACTCGCCGCCCGCTGAGTGAGACTGAGGTGTCAGTCCGAGACCAGGGCACCGGGTTCTCAGTCATCCGTGACTCTCTGCAGTCATAGTGAACTAGGACATTTTCCAGAACGTGTCGCAGAGGGTAGGAGCGGGAGCCGGAACCGCCTCGGAGATCCTGTAGCTAAGCCCCCTAGGGTGTCCAGAGGCCCTTGGTGGGTCCGTGGGAACTCCGCGTCCCGGACCCACCCCCTGGGCCAGGCCCCGCGCACCCTCTTCCCAGTAGACCGCGAACCTTACTGCTTCATGCGGTCCTGCCCGCGTCCCCCTTTCCTGAGGACGGAGGAGGTGTGAGGAGCCCAGCTCTCAGATGTCTGCCCTGGTAGTGGCAGCGCCCCCCACCCCATGGCATTTGTCCCTGTCATCACCAGAGCTCCGGGGGCGTCAGTAACGTGTGCAGTGAGGGACTCTGGACACCTGTGGTAAAGCCTTGAGTGGATGACGCTGTGGTGGGTGCCACTCCCCCTTGTTGTTAGGTGCCATTGAGTTGTGTCCGACTCACAGCGACCCTCATAGGGCTTTCAATGGCTGACTGTTTCGGGATTGCCTAGGCAGTGGATTGCCAGGCCCCTCTCCCATTTTTGCAGTGCCGGGAATCGAACCCGGGACCTCAGAGACTGCAGAGCAGCGCTCTGCCGACGGAGCTAAATCCCAGCTGACTCTGCCTTGGGGTGGGGTATTCCTAGGAGGGCCGCTGTGTCCCCTGGGGTGGCGGGGCTGCCTGCCCCGAGGTTACTGTGCAGGGCAGGCTGCGAGCCTCTGGTGAGGGGAAATTGAGTGACACTTGCTGCAGCAAGGGGAGGTCCTGTCCCTGCCTAGGGACGGTGTCTTGGAGGGAGCGAGTGTTGGGAAGTGGATTCAGCAGGGACGGGGCCCGTACAGGACGCTACAGCAGGGGTGAGGTCAGCGGCGGAACGAGGCTTACGTCTGGCTCAGCATCGAGCGGCCTGAGGGCGGAGGAAGGCAGAGGGCAACTGTGGGCTGCTGTGTGGCCGCTGGCTCCGGCAGGGTGCAGAGTTTTGGCTTGGCGCGTGGCTTGAGTCTGGTGGGCCACTGGGGTCTTTGAAGGGCCGGGGACCTGCGGGAGTGGGTGTGAGCAGGTTGTGCGGAGGCCGAGTCTGGCCAGTCTGTGGCGATGGGCTTGGACACACCGACTGGAGGAGGAGAGGCAGCGGGGGTTGTTGGGGAGGCAGTGTGGGGGGAAGACCCCTCCTCCAGTCCATTATTACCACAACCAGTTGGGCTGGGCGTTTTTTGTTGTTGTTGTTGTTGTTGTTGTTGTTTGCGGTACTGGGGGTTGAACTCAAGGCCTCACGCCTGCATTCTTTATAAGTGCTGGACCACTGAGCTGCGCCCCTAGGCCATTTTTTTACTTTTTGAGACAAGGTCTCACTAAGTTACGCAGGCTACCTCTGGTCTCGAACTCGCGATCCTCCTGCCTCCGCCTCCCGAGCCGCTGGGGTGACAGGCGTGCGCCACTGCACCCAGTGCGGTCTGGGTGTTTCTGAGAGAGAACAGGATGATTTTGTCAGATGTCCCCAGAGCTTTGCTCATGTCTGTGACCTAAGTTGTCTGACTGTGGCGTCTTGTTAGGGCTGAGGCCCCTGGCCATGGGTGAAGGGGAGGGGAGGGGCTGGGTCCTGGTCCTCGCTTGGGAGCCCAGGGATCTTGGCTCCGTGGGGGAGGGGGAGGGGCTGTGCCCACCGCTCCCGCCAGCCTGGAGCACAGCCTGACAGGCCTCCAGCCCAGAGGGGCCTCACCCCGACATGGTGCAGAGAAGCTGGCTTCCTCCGTGCCACCCCCTCCCCACGTGTCCCTGCGCTGCCTCCGGCCAGAACGCAGGTCGCTCTGAACGGCCTGGCCTGGCTGCCTGGAGAACGTGACCCCATACCTGGTTCTCTGTCCCACGGAAGGCCCTGCAGGCCCTGGCTCCCCCCACTTCTGGAATGCACGGGGACCCCCGAACTGCAGCAGCGTCTTGGCATGAGGCTGGTCCCTGGATGGAGACAGGCCCCAGACCTCGGTCCTCACGCCCCGCCTCCCAGTCTCTCCTCAGGTCCCTGCCGCTGCAGGCCTGGCCCTCCAGGGAGGCATCAGTGCCGCTGTCTGCTGGTGACCAGCTTCTGAGGTCGAGGGTCAAAGCCTTTGGGCCCCAGAGGAGGAGCACACGGAGGCTGGGGTGCCGGCCTCGCGGCCTCTGCTGGGTGGAGGACTCTGCCTCTTCCCCGGAGGGCTGGGGCGGAGCTGGTCCAGGGGCAGGAGGTCCGCAGCGTCCGAGCTGCCCCTGGGTGTTGGCGCGGCCTCTGCCCCTGCTGGGTGTGGCCTGTGCCTGCCAGGGTGGGCGGCCTCTGCCCTGCCATTACCCCGTTCTGTGGCCGCTGGCTTCCTGCTCTCCGCCCTGGGAGGAGGGGCCGGGCCCTGGTGCCCCCTGCACACTGTGCTCCGTCAGGGAGACGTGGCCGCCTCGTCGGGGAGTGGACCAGAGGAGCTGGGCAGGGGGCCGGTGTTTGCACATGGAGGTGGAGGTGGGGCGCAGTGTGGCTGGGCCTCGAGGACGGGAGGTGCACTGGCTCCCCTGGGTGCAGCTGGGCTGCAGGAGGGCGGCAGGAGCCAGGCCTGCGATGGTGGCCACCCGGGTCGTAAGCGCAGGCTGAGGTGGGGCCTCTGTAAGAAGGAGTGTGGGGCCCTGTCAGCAGGGGGCTCCGCAGGAGGTGGAGGTTTGAGGAGCACAGGTCAGGTGTCGGCAGACCGGGGCCTGTGTGTGTGCGTGGACACGCGTGTCCTGAGCGCATCTCGTGGACATGCGTGTCCTGAGGGCGTCTCGTGGACACGCGTGTCCTGAGCGCATCTCGTGGACATGTGTGTCTTGAGCGCATCTCGTGGACATGCGTGTCCTGAGGGCGTCTCGTGGACATGCGTGTCCTGAGGGCGTCTCATGGACACGCGTGTCCTGAGCGCATCTCGTGGACATGCGTGTCCTGAGGGCGTCTCATGGACACGCGTGTCCTGAGCGCATCTCGTGGACATGTGTGTCTTGAGCGCATCTCGTGGACATGCGTGTCCTGAGGGCGTCTCGTGGACATGCGTGTCCTGAGGGCATCTCATGGACACGCATGTCCTGAGCACATCTCGTGGACATGCGTGTCTTGAGCGCATCTCGTGGACATGTGTGTCCTGAGGGCGTCTCGTGGACATGCGTGTCCTGAGCGCATCTCGTGGACATGCGTGTCCTGAGCGCATCTCCTGAAACACACTAGCACTGGTCTTTAAACATCAGACTCGTAGCCACGTGAACTCAGAAGGCAGGCGAGGCGTGGTCAGAGATGACATCCGCTCCCGTCCCCTCAGCCAGGGTGGGCAGCCTTGGTCTCCGGCCAGGGACGTGCCACACACTGACCAGCACGTGCCAGCAGGGACACCCTCATGACACCCCACAAAGCTGGGGAGGTTTACGCAGACCCCGTCTCTCGCTCCGGGCTCGCTGAGCGGTTGGCCCGAGTGACTGCGAGGCCCGCGTGGCTGCTGATGGGTCCTGCGCTGTCCGCGTTCTCTCCACTCTTCCGTGAATAATCACGCCCGGGCGTTGCCGTGTCTGTCTTTGTTTGCGTTTGAGCCCTCGTTTCTCTTCCCTAGTTGTCTGAAAGCAAATTATCAGTAAATTTGAAAACCTGTCAAATTGTTTTCCAACATGGCCCCGTGATTTTACCACCCTGTGAGCAGTGGATGAGGTTGTGGCCTCTCCATGCCCCACACTCCGTGGTCCCACTGTCCCTGTGTACAGTTGAGAATGACACCAGGTTTCTCCGTGGCTTGGGTTTACATCTCCGTAAGAGCTAACGTTAAACATGTCTTCTTCACGCACTTTTTTGCCATTGAATATCTTTGACAGAATGCCAAGTAAAGTCGTTTTTTAAAGTGAGAAATTTTATTACTGAGTAGCTTTTTTTTTTTTTTAAGTAGTCTTGGGCGGGGCCCCAGGACCTTGTGCACACCGGATGAGACCTCTGCCACTGAGCTGCACCCCCACACCCCTCCTTCCTTTGAGACTGGGTCTCACCAAGTCACACAGACTGGCTGTACCCCCCAGACTCATGGTCTCACCAAGTCACACAGACTGCCTCTGCCCTTGGACTCACGACCCTCCTGCCTCGGCCTCCTGAGTCGCCGGGTCCCAGGTGTGGCCGCGGTGCCCAGCTAACTCATGACTCGCCGCCCGTACCGGTGTGGTCCGCACCTCCCCCGTCCATGCTTCTGTGTTCTCACTGACGGGTTCTCAGCACAAGGGCTTTTCGTTTTGGTGGGGTGCAACTGAGAGTTATTCTCTGTGTATCTGCAGAAGTGTGATCCACAATCTAAAAAACCTTTGCCACGTTGAGGCGTGGATGGTTTTTCTCCTGTGTTTTCTTCTTACTGTGGTAGATTTAGCATCTGTACCTAAGTTTACGGGCTGGGATTTAGCTCAGTGGGTAGAGCGCTGCGCTGCAGTCTCTGAGGTCCCGAGTTCAATTCCCAGAACCACAAAAATGGGAGAAGGGCCTGGCAATCCACTCCCAAGGCAATCCCGAAACAGTCAGCCATTGAAAACCCTATGAGGGTCGCTATGAGTCAGATACCGACTCGACGGCACCTAACAACAACAACAACAACAACTTACGTTTACAGGGCTGGGATTTAGGGTTAGGGCACTGCTCCGTGCTGAGGCCCTGGGTTCGATCCCCAGCACCGTGAAAACAGAAGGACGTGGCAATCCACTCCCGAAGCAACCCCCAACCAGTCAGCCAGGGGAAACCCTGGGAGGGTCGCTGTGGGTCGGACCCAACCCGAGGGCTGGTGATGAGTCAGCCGGGGCCACAGGGGTGACCGGGTCCTGCAGGGCTCCAGGGCGCTCTTGAGTCCCGCTCAGTCCTCTGCAAACCTACAACTGCTAGAACACGAGTCTGCTCGCTTAGAGAGAGAGCCGGGTGGCCGCGTGCGCCTGTCATCCCAGCCCTCGGAGGCTGAGGCAGGAGGGCGGAGTGGGTTCGAGGCCAGGCTGGGCTGCACAGGCAGTAGAAAACCGGAGGAGGACAGAGGAGGAAGAGAGGCCAGGTCTGATGCCTGGTGAGCGGAGTGGCCGCCTCTGCCGCCTCTGGGGGTCGCTGCCCCCGCGGCTCTGCCTGCTGTGGGGTGGGGCGCCGGCCCCTGCCCTCCACCCGACCGGCCTGGAGTGGTTCTGGAAACTTGCTGGGGGGGAGCCTGGCCATCTGTCTGCACCTCCATCTCCACAGGTGGGGCCGCACCCAGGGCGCCTGGGGCCTCGCCGCACCGCTTCTGGGGTTCTCGCCCGCCCCTCCACGCCCCTCCGCTTCTCCTTCCATGCTGTTTGCAGACAGGCGTGGTTCCCGTGGTGTGAAATGTGCTGAGCACCGGCCCACGTTTTGGGGAAGGCGGGTCGGGCACCCGCTGCCAGGAACCGCGTTTTCCAACTTCAGGCCGAGGGGAGGGAGGTCCCGTTGTGGCAGGTGGACCCTTGCCATGGGCTGTCCTTGGCCCCCGTGGGCGTGGAGGGCGCCGGGTCCCCTCTGCCCCAGGCCGGCCTCTCTCTCCCTCTGCCTTCATCCTGGGCCTTGGGTCCCTCCCCTGGGTGGCCTGTTTATGTGCTGGGGGCAGCCACGTGACCACTGGTGGCCGCTCCCTCCCTCCATGGGACAGGAGCGGAGGGGAGCAAGCCAGGGACAGAGGAGAGGGGACAGAGAGAGGGAGGGAGGGTGCCTGCCGTGGAGGCCGCGGGAGAGGAGCCGCGAGAGCCCCAGCCCTGCACAGCACAGCGGCCGCCGCCCCCCGCCCGAGTGGCCATGCGCCCCCCTCCGCCTGTGGCGCGCACGCGGCCCGGTCCCGGTCCCCAGAGCGCCCTGCCGGCCACGCATGGAGCGCGCTGAGCCCGGCCGCCGCCCCGAGAGTCCCGCGGGCCCCGGCCCGGCCCGAGAGCGCAGCACCCGGCCCGGCCCCTGGCGGCCCGCGCGGACTGACGGCATGCGGCTGCGGGAGCGCTCGCTGCGCCAGGACCCCGACCTGCGGCAGGAGCTGGCCTCGCTGGCCCGCGGCTGCGACTTCGTGCTGCCCTCGCGCTTCAAGAAGAGGCTGAAGGCCTTCCAGCAGGTCGCTGCCGCCGTCCGTCTGTCTGTCCCGTGTGTGTGGCCCGCGGCTGGTCCCGGGGATCCTGGGCTTCTGGGGCTGGCGGGCGGTGTGGCTTGGGGCGAGCGAACACTTGCAGGCCGGACCTGCCGGGCAGTGGGGGCAGCGCCTGCACCGCGCCCCGGGGAGCCCTGCTTCTGAGTCTCCCAGATGCGCGGAGACGGCAGCGGGAGATCGGCGGGACGCAGGCTTCCTCTCCCTGTAACTGCGGTCGCTAGCCGGGCTCTGGTAGGGCCGAGTGGCTCCCGATTAGTTTCTAAGGCTCTGTTGAGAGTCGGCAGTGAGTGGTTTTACTTAGCAGCTGCCTCCCTGTTTAATGAGCGCCCTCATCTACTCTGGTCTCTCCGTGTCCTGAGCCGTGAGCGGTGAGCGTGCGGGAGTTTAAGTGGAGTTTAAAGTGGACCGGAGTCTTTGTGGACCTGGGCGCACGCTGAGGCAGCCGGGCTGGCTGACCCTGGGCTGGCTCCTAGCGGTGCTGGCCAAGCCCTGGGCCGGCTCCTAGCGGGGCTGACCGAGCCTTGGGTGGCTCCTATCGGTGCTGGTGGAGCCCTGGGCCGGCTCCTAGCGGTGCTGGCCGAGCCCTGGGCTGGCTGAGTCCTTGGCCGGCTCCTAGCAGCTCCGGGGCTTCATCTTGGTCAGGGGCGTGGGGCGAGTGGGAAGTTTCCACTTTCTGTCATTGGGAGGAGTTAAGTGACTTAAAAATCAGAGTGAATTGAACCCCTCCCCCCCGGCTTGGGGGGGAAAAGACCCTCGCCCCGCTGATACTTTAATGGGAATTTTTCCTGCGATCGCATCTCAGCTTTCCACGGCTTGTGAGCTTTTCCCGCCTGCTCTGTCTCCCGGCTTCAAAGTGTTGCCTGCAGGTGGGTGGTGGTGACCCTCGTTCTAAAGGAGCCTCCTTAAAAACCGCCCCAATCTGGAGGCTCTCAGGGCGGATCCAACCTCGCGCATTTGCGGGAGATGAAGGGAGACAGGTGTCCAGAGTTTGCTTTCGCCCAGCGCCTGCTTAGCGGGGCGTCTGCTGCGTTAGGAAAGCCTGCTCTTCCACAAGATGGTGCTCGCTCTTTCCGGCTGCTGGCGGGGCCCTGAGCCGTGGCAGGGCCCTGAGCCGTGGTGGGGCCCAGCTCCAGGCTGACCCCGTTTTGATGACCCCGATGGTTTTAGGACGGCTGTGTGATTTACAGAGATTGCTCGGGGAGAGTGTGCGGCCCTGTGGCCGACGTGGAGTAGCGGGGTTTGGCGGTGCGGCTGCAGAGTCCCCGCTTTCTGAGCGCCTGTGCTGTGGGTTGTTGGATGAGGTCTCGGCCTGGCCGGGCACTTGTGGGGTGCGGTGGGGGGAAGGGAGGTGTCCTGGCCTCCTTTGCTCCCGGGCATGGGGTGCAGGGTCCGTCTGTCTGTCCAGGTCCAGCCCCCATTGGACATGGCCCAGGGCAGCCCTCAGTGGCCGTCCACGTGGAGGGGAGCAGGCTGGACGTGGGGGCGCCGCGCTGCTGCCTGGCTGAGACGCAACGGGTGGCTGGCACAGGGTGCTGGGTGGGCTCCCCGCTCTGGAATACCCGCTGCCCCGAAGCCTGACAGAGCCCGGCTCCCTCTGTTGGTGTCCTCGCTGCCTGGCCCTCCCGCCCTGGTTTCAGTGGACACTGAGCCCGCAGGGCCACTGCTGTGTCTCGTGGCCCACGCAGAGGGCGGCCTCGCCCAGCACGGGCTGCGGGGGCTCCGGCCTGGGGACTGGGGGGGCAGGGCTGTCCACGAGTGGGGCAGGTGGGTCCCCTGCGATGTGTGGCCCTGTCACCGCGCACAGGCAGACGGCGGCTCCTCCCCTGGCCCCCTCACAGCCCTGCCCCACCACCACACCTCTACCGTGTCCTGTGCCAGTGGCACAGATGCCCCCGTGTGCCCGCTGGGCTCGGAAATGCCCGGAAGTGGCTCCAGCTGCACCCCGTCTCCCCCAGCTGTTGGTGGCCTCTCAGACGCCTGCTCGCGGGTCCCCTGACTCTGGCCGCAGAACAGAACCAAGACCGACAGGGCTGGCCAGCCCTGCCCCTCATTCCTGACTGCCTGCTCCTGGGCCTCACCGTAGCACAGTCCTGCCTGCTCCCCTCTGGGGACGTCTCTGTCCTCTAGGTGATCCCACGAACGTGCCCCGTGCCCCAGCCTGACTCTCCTGTTGTGGTCAGCTGTGCTGGTCACACAGACCTCGTCCGCCGCCCCCTCAGGTTGAAGCACAGACCCCGCCCTGGCCGTCCATCTGCGGGCCCGGTGCTGCGGTCCCCTGGTGGACCATGCCCTGTAGGTGGGCCGGCCTCGCTGTGGTGGCAGCGGCTCTGTCCCCAGCCCCTGGACACTGCGAGGGGACACAGCACTGCATGGGAAGGGCCAAGCTCTGAGCTGTGCTCCAGGCCGGGGCCAGGAGAGGCCCTGCGTCTATGGCCTGCGTCTCACGTGCCCTCCACGCCTCCTGCCTTCCGCGATGAGGTCAGCGGGAGACGGGACGCAGCGGCCGCGTGGAGGGCCCGCCTGGCTGCTTCACTGTGGCTCCAGTTCCTAACTTTGACCTCTTGACTCCCAGTGGCCCATCCAGTGTCCTGCGCAGGTGTAATTGACCCCCATCCCTCCAGCCCAGGAGGTGGTGATTGGGGTTCAGGCCCACGGCAGCAGGGAGGAGCGGGGGGCGGAGGGCAGCCTGTGGCCGCAGGGCCTCTCTTTCGGGTGCCGGCCAGCGTCTGTGAGGGTGGATGGACCTGGAGGTGTGGGTGTCCTCTGGCCGGAGGCCCCACGTGCCGGGGACCTGTGCCCGCACTGCCGTCTCAGGGTGGCCCCTAGTCTGCCGTGCCTCGCGGCCCGTCCTGAGCTCCCTCCCGGGCGTCCTGTGCCCCAACCAGTTCTGTGGCTTCCCCGGTGTCCTGCCCCGCGGAAGCTCAGGGTCCTCCCTTCTCCCAGCCCCCACGCACCCCTCCACTCGCCCCTCCGTACGCCTCAGCCGCTTGCCATCTGAGCGGGGTTTAGGCAGGTGTGAGACCCACTATGTGCACCCGCTTTCTGCCTGTAGCACCTGGGGCGCGGAAGGAGCGCATCTGCTCTACGCCGAGGCTTCGATCCCGTCCTACACGGACGAGCTCACGAAACCACATGCTTCCCAGAGGCCCGGACCTGTGGCGCTGTGGCGAGTGACAGAGCCACCCTCTTGGTGCCGCGAACAGAAATAGCCCGTGCGAGCCGGGCGTCGGCCTTATCGAGCGCCTGGCGACACATGCCTTACGTGGCGAGGCCAGGGCGAGCGGGGCAGGGTGGGTGTGGCGTCAGAGGCCCCTGAGGGTCCCGACCCTCCCGCAGGGCTGAGCCCCGCTTTGCGGTTCCCGTGCTTCTCATCCCGATGCCCCTCGCGCCCCGCCGGGGTCAGGAGACAGCCCCTCAGGCCCTCCCGAGCCCCACTTGGCTGCGAGGGGCCCGTCCCCAAGTGCGCCGTGTGCACGGAAGGAATGTGTGTCCTGCAGCTGTGCCGGCCGCGGGCTATTTCTGTCCAGGAGATTAAGCTCCTCAATCTTCACGTCCGCCGCGCGCGGCTGCGGGGCTGGCTTGTCCGTCCCCGCCTGTGGGCACTGCCCAGGGTGGCCGGGCTGGGCCTGGCCCTCGTGTCTGTGTCTCTCTGGGGCGCGCTGTGCTCCGTGGTGAGGCACAGGTGGGCGGATGGTCTGCACCGTGGCTGAGCCCGGGAACGCCCCTCTGCGGTCCCCCCAGAGCCCCACGCCTGGGCTGCCCCTGCTGCCCCTGGCCAGCTGATGGCCCGGGATGTCATTTCCATTTCCATCTCTGAGAAAGTTTTCAGTCTACGCGTCCCTGCAGCTCACCGCCTCTCACAATGAACGTCCGTCTGTCTGTTGGTTGTGGCAGTCAGTCCACCGTGTTGATCAGGACCGTTGGTCTATCCGTCTCCTTTCGCTCTCCTGTGCCCCTCCCTCTTGCCGTGAGGCACAGTCTCGCCGTGTGGCCGCGCTGGCCTCGGACCCTCCGCCCTCCTGCCTCAGCCTCTGGGTGCTGGGGGACAGGTGACAGGTGGCAGGTGGCAGGTGGCAGGCAGGCGCTGCCCTCCCGGCTCGTGGGTTCCCTTTTGTCATCTCCTTCTTGACCCCTTACTGCCCTGCCCTCCTCTGCTTTGCATTCCAGCCCTTCCTGCTGCTGCTGCTGCTGCTGCTGCTGCTGTTGTTGTTGTTGTTATTGTCAGGTGCCGTCGAGTTGTATCCGACTCATAGCGACCCTCGTAGGGTTTTCAGTGGCTGACTGTTTCAGGATTGCCTCGGGAGTGGATTTGCCGTGTCCTTCTCCAGTTTTTGCGGTGCTGGGGATCGAACCCGGGTCCTCAGAGTGCAGTGCAGCGCTCTACCAGCTGAGCTCCGCCCCAGCTCTTGCTTCCCATTAGCTTGCTGCAACTTCATTTTTCCAAGTCCAAATTGAATCTCTCTCACGTGGCTCAGGTCCTCAGACCCTGCGCTGTCCCCGCCGTCACCCCGAGGGGCCTTGCTGTCCCAAGGTGGCCTCCTCCCGTCAGGGCTGACGGCGAGGTCGGTCCAGGCTGCCCGCGTGCGTACTGATCCGCCTTCCTCGTTTCTCATCCTGCTCCTGGCTCAGACCATCCGCGAGGACCCTTGGCCCACGCGCAGAGGTAACTCAGTGACTCCACCAGTCGGCCCCCGTGTAGGGCAGCTCACTCGTGTGTTTGGGGTTCCGAGGATGCCTGTGTCAATCTCGTTCTCGAACGGCCCCTTATCGGGACGCTGCTTCCTCCAGCGTCTGCTGTCCGCGTCTGCCAAGCTGGCTGGAGCTTGCGCTGCCCCTGGAAGGCAGTCTCCCCTCTGGCCGCTCTGTTTCTTCTTGCCTGTGTCCAGATCCCTGCTGGTCATCCTGGGGTTCACCCTGTGAGCCTAGGTGTGGGTTTCATGCCCGGCTGGGGTTCACTGGGACCCTTGGGTCTGCAGGGGTCTCCTGGTCTTGGGGCTGCAGTATGACACCTTCACGTCTTTCGTCCAGTTCACTAAGCTTCTCGGAAGCTGTGTGTGTTTTCCGTTTATCTGTTTATTACTTCCGGAACTTTTACTTGTGGTCTGTTTTTCATGTGGTTCAGGGGACGGAGCCCAGGGCCTTTGCACATGCTAAGCAGGCTTTACCACAGAGCTACACTCCCAGCCCCTGAGTCGTTTTTGTTAATTCCCTGCCCCTCCTCCTGTTTTCAGGGCTTTATTCCACATCCTGAGACTCTCAGAGTGCATTTGGTTCATCTTTGATAATGTGCACTTGGAAGCCCTTGAGGGTCCCATCCTGTTCTCTCATTTCTGGTGGCTCCCGTTCATTGTTAGATGCGTGTGGGTGATTTTGTCACGAGTGCCCATTTTCCGTGGGCTGAGTCTCCCCCGAGAACTGCTTCCGGGCACGGCCAGGCTGGGTGGCTTCACACTGGGGACCGAGGGCCGGTGGGCCACGCCGGCGACACCGTCTGGCTGACAGACCTGAGTGGGAGCAGCCAGGCTAAGTTCTCAGAGGGTCCTTGCTGCTCTCCGTGCAGTGCCAGGCTCGAGGTGACACCTTTCCTTTCATTAGAGGGTTGGGGTTCACGTCTGCCTCCTTCTCAGCACAGTTGCAGGCTCTGGGACCCAAAACAGCCATTGAAAACCCCATGAATAGCAGAGAAGCGCTGTCAGATACAGTGCAGGAAAAGGAGCCCCCCAGGATAGAGGGCATTCAAGAGACGACTGGGGCAGAGCTGCCTCCTCAGAGTCGACCTCAATGATGGAAACAGAGTGAAGCCCCTGGGACCTTCATTTGCTAAAGTGGCAAAGCTGAAAATGAGGAGAAATACAGTGGCTGCAACAGTGGGCTCAAACATGTAAAGATCGTGTGCGTGGCACGGCTTGGGTAGTGTTTCGTCATGCCGTACTTTGGGGCAGTAGGAGTTGGACCTGACTTGACGGCACCTAACGACGGAGGGGGCTGCCTCCTTGGAGGCCGCTGGACTTGCTTCCTGTCCAGGAGTCGAGCAAGGTGGGGAGAGTGAAGTCGTTTGCCGTGTTGGGCCCCTGGTCCTGAAGGGAAACCCAGCTCAGTGGTGCTGGGCCTGAGAACCCTTCCTTTCTTCTCCTCCTCTGTTTTTCTTTCAAGTTGAGAGAAGCGTGAGTTTACTAAGAGAAACGGGGACAGAGACGCTCTTAGAGCACAGAGCGATCTGCTCACGAGAGTGGCTCAGCAGCCTGGTGGCTGAAGGGGGTCTTTTCCTAGTTGGTTTTTGGTTCCTCTGTGGCCAAGGTAGCACTAGGGTGGGACTGCCACAGGACCGGTTTGCTGAGGCCTCATGTCCTCCATGACTGCTCTTGTGACTTTTGCAAGGACTGCATGGCGAGCGGTAACTGGACTTGGCTCTGGTGTCCCTTCCCGGGGTCCTGTTCTCCCTGCTGCCCAGGCTGACGGCTCCCTAAAGCCCTATCTCAAGAACTGGAAACCCTGAGCAGGGCACGGTGGCGCACGCCTGTCATCCCAGTGGCTTGGGAGGCGGAGGTGGGAGGATCGAGAGTTCGAGACCAGGGGCAGTCTGTGTAACTGAGCGAGACCCTGTCTCAAAAAGTAAAAAAAATGGGCTGGGGGTGCAGCTCAGTGGTCCAGCACTTGCAGAGCATGCAGGCGCGAGGCCCCGGGTTCAACCCCCAGTACACAGGAAAAAAAAATAACTGGAAACCCCGAGATCTCTCAGGGTCTGGATGAGGAGACAGACAGACCTCGGGACTTCAGCGGAAACTGGCCGTCGGCCTGGGGCGTGGGTTTCCGGCTCTTGCTGTCGCCACAGGCAGGGCAGTGCAGGGTCACACCGGAGGGCGGGTTTTGCACCTGCGATCTGAGGGCGACCGACATCTGCTGAGCGTGGCCTGGGCAGCAGTGTGGAGGGCAGCGGGGTGGGTGGCCAGGAGTTGAGGGTGAACTCGTGACGCTGTGACCCGAGGTCGGCTGTGGCTGGGCCGCGCTCCCCCCACAGGCTTCATGCCTTTCCCAGCTCCCGCGTCCCTAGCTGTGTCCCCCGTCACGCCCATCACAGAGCCGGGTTCTGCTGTCACGCGTTCTTTATGGACACCTGTCCATCCCGTGTCCAGGCTGCCACTTCCCTGGGGAGCCGGTGACACAGAGCCAGGCCCCAGCGACCTCGCCTTCCCCGATGGCCTCCACTGAGGCCACATGTCCCGGCGCCAGGGCTCAGGCTCCCGTATCAGCTGTGACCCAGGTGTCACCGTCACTTAGGGGGAGGAAGGGCCAGGCGGGTCATTCACGGCAGAGATGACACAGCTTTGCTCTCAGCGACCTCCACGGGGCTATGGATGCAGGCCTGGGTGTTCACGGCCTCTCGGGGCGGCGCCCAGCCTGGGCCTGCCTGGTCCTCCTGGCGCTCCGAGCGGCCGTGGGGCGGCCAGGCTCTGTCCCTCCTGACTCCTTAGGGTCTCACCCCCTGCCTCTGCTGCCCTCCACCTGGCGGCCACCCCACCCTCACCCTCACCCTAACCCACCCCACCCCGCAGTCCAACCTGCTGTCAGAACCCTGAGCCGGGTCCCGCATGCACCGTGTGACTGGGTGCTGGGCTGCTACTGTGGGCTCCCCTGCTCACCCAGTCCCCCCGCCCGGGGCAGCCCCCTGTCAGACTCCACCTGACCCCTGCGCCCCACTCCCCGACCTGTCCCGTCCTCACACTTGGACACTCTGGTAACCCACGAGCGGACCCACGGGCCGTGGCAGCTCACCATGCAGCTGCTGCCCCGGGTGGAGGCCAGCCGGGCCCCGTGGTGGCCACGGGGCCGCAGGATGGGGCCTCTCACACATCCGGGTGAGCTCCCACGGCGGGTGGGGGGCTTCCCATCTTCCCAGCCCTGTGATGGGCACCCTGGGTCGGCCGGGGACACGGGGACAGCCAGCTCGCCCCCTCCCAGCAGGCCGAGCTCCCCGCAGACCTGCCTGGACCCAGAGCCGCCTTCCTGTGTCCGCCGCCCTCCTGTGCGCAGAGTGTCTGCCGGCATCAGGGCGGTGTCCTGCAGGGAGAGGGCTGGGGCGTGGGGCGCCTGCGTGCAGAGGGAGTGTGCGGGCGTTACTGTGCCACGTGCCGGGCACACGTCTCCATGTGCAGTGGGACCTGAGCCACGAGTGGACACAGGGCTTGACGTGGCGTGCGGGGAGCCTGCTGGGCTGCCTGGCGGCCTCCAGGGTCTGGCACGGAGGGGCCACCATCTCGGTGCGTGCCAGGCTGTGGCCGACGTGCGTTTGTGACGGTCAGTCGTCAGGGCCATGGGCACTGCTGTGCCCATTTGTGACACGTGGCCTGCCTCGGGGCAGCAGGTGGACCCTGAGGGCCCTCACCCGCTGGCCCGCTCAGCGAGAGTCACCGTGGCGATGGAGCTGCTGGGTTCTGTGACGATCTTGTGACCTCAGTGTGTGCTTTAAGAGCCCAGCTCCCAGGACGGGCGTGAGCATCCTCCTGAAACTCGTGGGTGTGCGGGGCTCCAGGAGACTGGAGGGGCCAGGGCGCGAGCCTCGGGAGCCTGCGGTGTGGAGACACTGCCTGAGGGACCCTCCGCTCCCGTCCCCGTGGCCGGCATGGCGGCCTGCACACCTGCCCGGTCTGCACGGGGAAGATGCTGGCCGATGCTGCCAAGCAGTGCCTGTTGTGCACCTGCCACCCCGCCTCCATTTCCCCGCCAGGAGGGCAGGGGTGGCCACCTTGTCCCCAGAGCCCAAGGCTGTGCCCACCTTCAGTTGTTGTTAGGTGCCGTCGAGTCGGTATCCGACTCATAGCGACCCTGTGTACAACAGGGGAAACACTATTGTCAGTGCTTCTCTGATGTGCATAGGGTTTTCAATGGTGGATTGATTTTTGGGAGGGGTTGCCAGGTCCGTCTCCCAAGCCTACAGCTTCTGGTGTTCCCAGGTGGTCTCCCATCCAAGCACTAACCAGGCCCGACCCTGCTTAGCTTCTGAGATCTGACAGGATCGGATGCCACAGGGCTACGGCTGCAGGCACAGGTATATATATACATACTTTTATGTATATATATGTACACAGTTAATATGTGTATGTATATAAACGTCATATGCCCATATGCACATATTCAAAGACAGATAATTTATGTATTGAAATATTAATATCAAGACATATGTGTGTGTATGTATGCACATATGTTGTGGTTGTTGTTAGGCACCATCGAGTCGGTATCTGACTCATAGCGACCCTCTGTACAACAGGGGAAACACTATTGTCAGTGCTTCTCTGCTGTTCATAGGGTTTTCAATGGCGGATTGCTTTTGGGGAGTGGGTTGCCGGGTCTGTCTCCCAAGCCTACAGCTTCTGGTGTTCCCAGGCGGTCTCCCATCCAGGTACTAACCAGGCCTGACCCTGCTTAGCTTCTGAGAGCTGATGGGATCGGATGCCACAGGGGTACAGCTGCAGGCTCCAGCCTCGGTAGCCATCCAGAAACCCAGAGGAATCGCTTTCCCCAGCTTGAATCTCCGCACCGCAGGGCTGGGTCTCTGCTGGCCGCTCCCCCAAGGCCCTCTGCTTCCCCGGGGTGCTGCCCCTTGTCCACTGCGGGTGTCGTTTTCATGTTGGTGGCTGGGCTCGGTGGGAACACTTCCACCCAGTCCCCAGAGGAGGGCGGAGCCTCTCGGAGCAGGGTCAGTCTGTCTCCCTGGGTGGTGATGCTGCACTTGAGCCTGCCGGCCCCAAGCATTTTCCCAGCGTCCGGTCCCCGGTGCTGCAGGGGACACAGCGGAGGCTGAAGGGACGCCGCGCATGGGTCCGAGGGCCCAGCATTGCGTCTGAGGGTGCAGAATGTGTAGGAGCTGACTGCGGGGCTCTGTGGAGGCCGTGGACTCAGGTCGTGGCCGAGCGCGAGGCTGTGGGCTGAGGGAGATGCAGCGCCACGTTTGAGGTGGTGACAGGGACCGTGGGTCTGTGGCCGTGGACCTAGGACCCTGCAGCCGTGTCCAGCGCTGAGCCCTGAGGGAACGCACCTCTAGAGCCACGGGCCCAGGGGGATGCGGCGCCTCTCCGGGTAGATGACCCGGGTCAGACTATGTCTGAGGCTGCTGTGGAATCTCGCCCACGCCTCCCTGTGCCCGCAGAGGCGCGGCCACGCTGCCCTGAGCTGATGCCATGTCTGCCTTCTGCCCGTTGGTGCTGGTGAGCGGCTGTTCTCCGCTCCGCCCAGCGCGCCCTGGGTTCTCAGACCCGGCTCCACAGGCCACCTCAGCCTTGCCGGCCCCGCCCCTCACCCTGGCTCCTTGTGGGTCGTGCCGTGGTGCTGCCCCACACGTGGCTGTGAGCACCTCTGCCTGGGGTCCGGATGCGACGCCCTCCGATGTGACCCTGGACCGCCCTCCCCATGCCGCCTGTGGCTGCTGGGACCCCCATTTCTGACCTGAGAAGGCGCCCATGGCCGGCATAGACAGCACTGCCAAGCTCCCCTATGGGGGACTCCAAGAGCCACCGAGCTTGGCCACACAGAGGAGCCCAGGGCAGAGCCTCCGTGCTGTCCCGGCCGTCTCTCCAGCCCTGCGAGCCCTCAGGGACCTGCATATGCGGGTGACTGACCGTCCCCTCCACCCAGCCATCACCCCACACAGGGAGGCTGGATGCCGCCCCGTCCTGCGCGGAGGGCAGGCTTCCCGCACATTGTGGCCCAGCCGTGGTGGACGCCTGGAGCCCCCTCAGCCCGGGGCTCGCAGCAGCTGCTGACGGTGTTGGCTGGGCCCTAGCCCTGGGCGCGGGCAGGGAGACCCTGTGAGGCCAGGCCCTTTCCCCGGGGCAGCCCTGGCGGCTGGGTGCGTCCTTCCCTCATGGACACGCCAGAGCCGCACGGTGACCAGGGATGAGCCTGTGGGGGAGGGGGGCTCCCAGCTCCCCGCCCCCAACCCACGGGGAGCTGAGACGGGGATGTGGGGGCCCTGTGGGTGCCGTGGTCAGCCTGCAGGACGGGGCCTCCGCCAGACACTGGTGAGAGCACTCGGCGCGGGCCGTCCACAGGCCCCTGCCTGCGTCGCCCCCCAGGGAGGAGGAGGTGAGGGCGGGGCTGGCCCGGCCACCACAGGGCCCTGGGTCCAGTCCAAGTGCGGGAAGAGAAAACCGCCTGGGTAGCGGCCCAGGTCATGACTGCGCTGCCGTCCACTTCCGCCGCAGGTGCAGACGAAGAAGGAGGAGCCGCTGCCCCCAGCCTCGAGCCAAAGCATTCCAGCCTTCTACTTCCCCAGAGGGCGCCCGCAGGGGGCCGTGGACGTGGACGGCGTCATCGCCAGGATCGAGCGCACGTTCGCCCAGTTCCCGCACGAGAGAGCCACGCTGGAGGACATGGGCCACGTGGCCAAGGTCGGTGTCCGGGGTGCGCGTGAGCGTGGCAGGGACGCCTTGGCCCCC
>VMDO01019275.1:0-40110 GCA_007922755.1 Pedetes capensis | reverse complement strand
ATCTACCATGCCACCATGGCATCCAATCCTGTCTGATCTTGGAAGGGTCTGGCCTGGTTAGTCTTTGGACAGAAGACCACCTTGAATACCAGATGCAGTAGGCTGGGGAGAAGGACCCAGCAGCCCATTCCCAAAACAATCAGCAATCAAAACCTCTGTGAGTAGCAGAGAAGCACTGACGACAGTGCTGGACATGGCATGGTATCAAGTAGTGTTTTGTTCTGTTTTACATAGGGTCACTAAGAGTTGGACCCGACTCAAAGGCCTTTAATAACAACAACAATTCATGTACCATACAATTTATTCATTTAAGGGACTGGGGATGTAGGTTAGTGGTAGAGCATTTGCCTAGCATGTACAAGACCTAGGTTAGATTCCCAGCACTCCAAATAAGTAAGTAAGTAAGTAAATAAATAAATAAATAAATAATGTTGTTGTTAGATGTCATGGAGTCAGGGCCAACTGATAGCAACCCAATGTACAACAAAATGAAACACTCCCCAATAGTGTGCCATGCCCAGCGTTATGTCAGTGCTTCTCTATGAAGCATAGGGTTTTCAATAACTGATTGGTTTCTTGGGATTGTTTCAGAAATGGGTTGCCAGGAACTTCTCCCATTTTTGTGGTGCTACGGGTTGAACCTCGGGCCTCAGAGTGCACAGAGCAGCACTCTACCAACTGAGCTAAACCACAATCCCAAATAAATAAGTATAATTCAATGGGTTTTAATGTGTTTATAGGTATGTTCAATCAACCTTAGCCACAGTCAAGTTTAGAATATTTTTTACCACCGCAAAAAGAAACCCCCTATCCATTAGTAGGGGCTGGAGTTTAGCTCAGTTGGTAGAGTGCTGCACTGCACTCTCTGAAGACCCAGGTTCAATCCCCAGTACTGCAAAAACAGATGAAGGATGTGGCAATCCACTCCTGAAGCAATCCCAAAGCAATAAGCCGTTGAAAACCCTGTGAGGGTCACTGAGTCAGACCCGGCTCTATGGCACCTAATAACAACAACCCATTAGTAATCACTCCCCATCTCCCCTCTGTCTCCCTCTCTGCCTTAGGCAACTGCTAATCTACTTGGTCTCTGTAGATTTTTCTATTCTGGACATTTCATGTAAATGGAATAGAACAAATGTTCTTTGGGACTAACTTATTCAGCTTAGTATAATGTCTTCCTTCTTGAAGCATGAATCAGTACTTTATTCCTTTTCACGACAGAATAATATACCATTGCATCGACGTGCCATAGGTTATTTATCCATTCCTCAGTTCATGGGCCAGAATGTCTGCTCCCCACCCCCAGTCCCAGCACACCCAAGATCTTCATAGCTGGCCTAGTACGAGGCAAGCACGCAGAGTGCAGTAAAGTCTGGCTTTACCCAGGGCCTCAGTCTTGTTTCATATGCTGAGTGCTCCCCAGGTGCTGTCAGCTCCTGGGGAGTTGACAGGTGGCACCCACAGGCAGAAACATAGCCGGGGGCTCAAGCTGTCTTTTCTGGGACCACAGCTTGGAATGTGGCTTTGTGTTCAAGGATCTTTCTTCCATGCTGCAGGCCCTGCCCATGAGCTGGGAATTTTAAGCCCATCTCAGTGAGGGAAGAAAGGAAGGAAGCTGTGGGCTGTGCTTTAGCAATGCCGCCATGGGACTCCAGGCAGGTTAAGTATCCTGGCAAAGCTCACATAGGGTAAACCAGCTGTGGAAGGCACAGTTGGCTGTGTCCTGATCATTGTACTAAGGGTAGAAATTCTACCAGGAGCCCAGGTGAGACATGGGAAAATGGTGCCTCGGCACTGGGCACTGTGCTCAGGGCTCCTCTGTGTGCTATGCAGTCGCCAGCTCTGGGCAGAGGCTGGGAGCTCCTGTCTGACATCCATCTTCCCTTTCTTCATTGACAGAATTCCTATTGCATCCAGGCATCAGAACACCCCACTGAAAGACCACGTTTCCTAGCCTCCCTTTCTGCGAGGGGTGGACAAAGAGGAGAGAGCAAATGTTCTTAGGCAAAGATTATTGGTAATTTCTCCTTAAAAAAGAGAGAGAGAGAGAGAGAGGGAGAGAGAGAGAGAGAGAGAGAGAGAGAGAGAGAGAGAGGAAGAGAGAGAGAGCGAGAGCCGGGCAAGGTGGTGCTTGTAATCCCAGCGACTCGGGAGGCGGAGGCAGGAGGATTGCAAGTTTGAGACCAGAGGCAGTCTGCATAACTTAGTGACTCCCTGTCTCAAAAAAGTAAAAAAACGGGCTGGGGGTGCAGCTCAGTGGTCCAGTACTTGCAGAGCATGCAGGCGCAAGGTTTTGGGTTCAACCCACAGTACCACAAAAAAAAAAAAAGGAAAGAAAGAAAAACTGAAAATCTTTATTAAAATGTTTTCAAGCATGAAGGAAGGTGAAGAGAGTAAAGCGTTAGCACTTAAATATATCCACCACCAAATTTAATTGTTGTTGTTGTTAGGTGCCATCAAGTCGGTATCCCACACATAGCGACCCTCATAGGGTTTTCATTGGCTAACTGTTTCAGGATTGCCTTGGGAGTGGATTGCCAGGCCCTTCTCCCATTTTTGCGGTGCTGGGAATTGAACTCGGGACCTCAGAGACCACTGCACAGCGCTCTACCCACTGGGCTAAATCCCAGCCCCCCAAATTTAATAGTTATTAATATTTTGCCATAGTTGCTTCTTTCCCTATGAAATTCAATCTAAGTTATAAACTTCATGTTTTACTTCTAAGTATTTTACCATGCATCTTTTAAAAACAGACATTTTCTTATTTATCCACAATATCTATCACATGTAACAAAATAAAGAATGATTCTTGTTGTGATCCAGGAATCAGCTCATGATGGAGCAAATCCCTTTAATACAGGTAAACTTCAATGACAGGTGTGTTTTTTTCCCTCCTACTTTTATCTTTCTGCTTCCCTAAGTCACAAGTATAAAAGCGAGAGCTGCTAAAGCTAACATATGGGGACTCTGAGGTCGTCCCAATGATAAAAGCCAGGGAAAAATATGGCAAAGTGGAAAGAAAGAAGGGAAGATTACTAAGTTAGCAAAAACAACAACAAAAAATCCAAATTAACAAAATAAGATTTTTAAAAATACCCAAACAAAAACACCCAAAGCATCAGTCTGAGTGTCACATATATAACGAACACTTGTTTTTATTATAAGTACATCCTGTACAATACTTGAGGCACACTTATTAAAAATTATTTGTGTATCTGAAGTTCAAGTTCATGTGAGCACCCCACATTCTGCTGGCTGCCCTGTCAGGGGCCCAGGTGTCTGTGCTCTGTGGAGCTGCCATATAGGCCCTGGGCTGCCACCTTCTCAGACCTGAATTATCTCACTAATCCTGTTAAGAATTATTTATTAAGCTCCTGCCATGTACTAGTGTCAGGCAAAGCCCTCTGGGCACAGTCAGATGAGCTTAAAAGACTCGCAGTCCAGTGAATAACACAGATATTAAGCCAATACCTAAGTACCTGTGCAGTGAGTGGTAATAGGGGGATTGGGTGTTCCCCTCCCCAGCACCTGAGCATGCTGATTACTCCCAGGTCCCTGAACAATGGGGCGCTTTCCCTCCACTGGCTTTGCCTACATTCCCCCTCCACCTGGAATGTCATCACATGCGTCTGATCATCCCGCTTCTTCCCTTCCTTCATTCATTTGGCAAACCTTGATTAAGTATCTGCTGTGCCTTGGACTGGAGAATTAGCCCCACCCCCCAGGGGCTTGCAGACTCTTGTCTTTTCATGAAGTCTTCCAGGTGCTGCCACAGAAGTGAGGTCTGTGTGACAATGGTGGTGCAAGGAGGGAGAGGAGGACTTCATTCTTCCTGGGGGGAGGCAGAGGGGCAGGGCAACATCTGAATGGGCTCTTGGATAAATAGGAGCTCACTAAGCACAGATTTAGCTCAGTTGGTAGAGTGCTGCGCTGCAGTCTCTGAGGTCCCAAGATCAATTCCCAGCACCGCAAAAATGGGAGAAGGATGTGGCAATCCACTCCCAAGGCATTCCTAAAACAGTCAGCCATTGAAAACCCTGTGAGGGTCGCTATGAGTCGGATACCGACTCGACGGCACCTAACAACAACAACAACAACAAGCACGAGAAGTGTGAATGTAGCCATAAACGGGTGGACAAGTGGATGAAGTCAGCTAAGCAGGTGAGGTCATCCCCCTCCTAGGTGGCCCTAGCTGTGGCCTGTCCCCTCTTCCCCGTGGGGAGAAGGTCAGATCCAGCAGGCCTTCAGACGGAGCACCGTCTGGGAGACAGAGGGCCTTTCCTTGCCTCTGGTTAGGCTGAGGCCATGCCCTCTGCTGTGACTGCCTTAAGCTGCTGGGCATTTAAACCACATCATCCACTCCTCTTGGTTTACATCTTGCCACTCTGCAAAGCGAGGCTGGAAAGCCCCTGGGTTGCACATTCTCCAATACTCCAGCAGTTTTAGAGTCTTCTGCAAGGTCAGAGCCAGAAGGTTTCTCAGCCACAATCTGGTCCAACCACTCAGCTAATTCATGAACAAACCAAGCCCCAATTTGGAGAGAGAACTTGCCCGAGGTCATCTCCCACAGAGAGCTCCCGCCCAGCTGTTGGGACCCTGGCCTTCATGGCCCACCACACACAATCAGTGACAGAAATTATACCGGCCAAGAGTTATAAATAATACCTTGCAGTGAAGTATTGGGGGCACCGCGGTGGTGGTCAAAATCCCTGGACACAGCCCACAGTCCTGCCTGAGACGGAAGCCCAGACAGCTCAGCTCGAGTCCTCCACAAACACCACCCACCTCATAGGATGGAGGCCCAGGCTCCTGAGGCCAGCTGACCTTAGGACGCATCCCCTGGTGGCAAGTGGAGACATCCAGGGTCCCAATCTCTTCTCAGCCTGGTCTCCTCTTTCCTTCCCCTGCAGATTACGCCTTCTAACCTAGCCTGTGGGCTGGGATTTAGCTCAGTTGGTAGAGTGCTGCACTGCAGTCTCTGAGGTCCCGAGTTCAATTCCCAGCACCACAAAAATGGGAGAAGGACGTGGCAACCCACTCCCAAGGCAATCCCGAAACAGTCAGCCATTGAAAACCCTATGAGGGTCGCTATGAGTCAGATACCGACTCGATGGCACCTAACAACAACAACAACAACCTAGCCTGTGGCTGTGGCCAGCCATAAACACAGGAAGGAAGTTGGGGCGCTGACTGCTCCTGCTGAGCAAATGGGAGAAACTGCCCAGGCCAGCTGAGAGTGCAATAGAAAGAGTGGGAGCCAGGGCCAAGCCTGGAGTGGGGAGTGGGCTGTGGTCAGCTCCCTTGGGCTGGGGGAGAAGGTAAGGACAGGCTTGGCAAAGGCTTCCTCGGACACATCCCTGAGTCAGAGCTCAAGGGGCCTCTCAGAGATGCTGCGGTAACCCCTGACTTACGAACGTAGCCCAAGAAGAACGTGCCCAGCCTGTGTCCTCTGAAAACAGTGCCCAGAACCCATAGAGAGGCGGGGCCTCTGCCTCTTCCTGCTTCCCATGGGGGCCACTTGCTCCTTAAGCCCTCAATAAACATCAACTCCCTTTGCTGAGAAGGGGGCGTGCTGGGCCCTCTGATGGCATCCACAGGGCCTTGCTGCAGCCACCCCAGGTGAGTGAGTCTTCTCAGGAGCGCCTGGGCATTACCCTTCATGGACTCAAAGGTTAGGTGCCGATTCCACCTTGCCGTTGGCAATGAAGAGCACAGAAGACGCACCGCCACCTGCAATATGCTAATCGCCCCAGAACCAGCGGACCAGGAAATGGCCGGCCATTTGCACCGCCATCAAGACTCTGAGATGCTGCCTCAAAGCTCACGCGTCTTTAATGCTGTCCCCTAGCTAGAGCTCCACAGTGCAATCACTCCAGCCAATTTCCAGGGTTGCAGGCGACATGAGGAAAGGGACAAGTGACAGATGTGTGGGGTTTGCTAAGGGGGCCTTCAAAGAGTCCTTCCTTGTCATCATACTGCCCTGACTCCCAGCACTGCCTGGAACCCTTAAGCTGGTCCCTGCACCTCCACTTCTGCTTCTAAGAGACAGATCACAGTTCACCCACTTGAAATGGATCTGTTTAAAGGGGGAACCCCTTTTCCTAGCACATGTGAAAACAAAAGAGGCTCCATGTAGAATTTGTCTCAAAACTTAACTTGCCGTGTTGTTGTTGTTGTTGTTGTTAGGTGCTGTCGAGTCGGTGTTCAACACATAGCGACCCTACCTACAACAGGCGAAACACTATTGTCAGTGCTTCTCTGCTGTTCATGGGGTTTTCAATGGCGGATTGATTCTTGGGAGTGGGTTGCCAGGTCCTTCTCCCAAGCCTACAGCACCTGGTGTTCCCAGATGGTCTCCCATCCAAGGACTAACCAGGCCCCACCTTGCTTAGCTTCTGAGATCTGACAGGATCAGATGCCACAGGGCTGGGATTTAGCTCAGTTGGTACAGCACAGCTCTGCAGTCTCTGAGGTCCCAGGTTCAACTCCCAGCACCACAAAAATGGGAGAAGGACGTGGCAATCCACTCCCAAGGCAATCCCGAAAACAATCAGCCGTTGAAAATGCTTAGGGTCGCTGTGAGTTGGACAGGACTCAACAGCATAACTTGTTTTAGAACTTATAAAAACAAATGTCTGATTTTTAAGGTAAGGCTACAATTGTGTCTAAATGTGGCTGGGACCAAGTGGCTGCTTCATGGGCTGCAAAGCTCCTGGACGAGAACAGAGTTGGTATGACACAAACCAGCATTTCTGGACCATGCTGGGTCCCAGCCGCCTGGTGACCTCTGGGCAGTGCTCATGGGCTGGTGGTGAGGGGGATCCCTGTGTTTGCAGAGTTTGATCTTCAGATACTGTGTGCCTCGGGGCCGCCTGCTTGACCGTATATAAGTCCAGCCCCTCTTGTGTCCAAGTCTTCAGCCCCAGCTCTTCGGACTTAACCTTTGAGCTCCTCCTCCTTTCCTCCTGACAACCAATCAGAGAGTTCCGGGTGTCCTTTACCGTGAGGAGGCCATGACAGCTGGGAAATCTGTCCTTCCCAGTCAACACAGGCCTGCCAGCCTGGCCCCACCTGGAACCTGAAAGTAAAAGCTCAGGGAAACAGATTCCTCTGGGTGAGTGAGGATGTGGGGGTGTGGGGGTGTCTCCTGGTCAAACTGGCCGAAGGTATTTCAGTGATAGAGCTCAGCAGCACCGAGCCCCTACTATGAGAATGGAGGCACTGTCTCCTGGGGACCCCAGGGTGTCACCTGGGGTATACCAGGTGCTTGTCATCCTAGAAAGTTGACGCTGACAAAATCGCACCTTAAATGGATCTGTTTAAAGTGGGGACCCCTTTTCCTAGCACATTTGAAAACAAAAGAGGTTCCGTGTAGAATTTGTCTCAAAACTTCACTTGTCTTAGAACTTATCAAAACAAATGTCCGATTTTCAAGGTAAGGCTAAATTGCATCTATAATCTCAGATTGAGCAAAGAATGAATCAGGTACGACTTGGGGGGCGGGGTAATAGGTGTTTCTCCACCAAATTGCATGATGGCTCTCCCGGTGGGCCATCCTTTGTGGTTGATTTTCACAGCGTGGTTTTAGAGATTGTCATTCTGGTAAAATTATCCAGATGTCTCCCACATTGTCCCAAGGGCGTACCGTCACCTCCCACACTCAAATTATCCTCTTTTGAGTATCTTTTGTGTCATCCCCCTTGCCCATTTTTTTTTTAAGCTCAAGAACGGCAAGATGCTCATTTGTCAAGGGTTTTGCATAGAATTCAAATCGTTCTCCAGCATCATTTTCAGGACTCCACGGAATCCTGCAAGGGTGGCACAATTTGCAACTTCATTTTACAATCAATTTATATGGGCTTTGCAACGTATTGCTGGGACATCGGACAATTAGTGAGACAGAAAATAATGATAGCGTGTGAGATGGGCTGAGCAAAGCCAGATGCTGGAGTTTAGCAGAAGGGGGCGGGGGGTTGAGAGGACAATCCTTTCCGAGATAGTCCTTCAGCAGACATAGCGTTATGATGACTTTCACTGCCCTGAGGAAATGGCCTGGAAGACACAGGTAATGAGTTCCAGGATAATGAGGAGCCCCGAGTGGCAGTTCTTTCTATGTGTTCGGCTCCTCCTCCCTGGAATAAGAAGCAGTGAGGGAAACATGCCTCCTGTTGCGTCGTCCTTGCTGGTTCTTTCTGGATCATACCTGCGAGGTGCATCTTGATAGGGGACGTGAGCCTCTAGAAAGAACCAGACAAGCTGAACATAGTAGGGCTGCATTGAGGGAAACATGCTTCCTGCTGTGTCATCCTTGCTAGTTCTTTCTGGATCATGTCTGCGAGGTGCATCTTGATAGTGGACGTGAGCCTCTGGAAAGAACCGGACAAGTTGAACATAGTAGGGCTCTACCAAAAAGAGCTCTGGACCTAGCTGGGACCTTCTTAAGCTGTGTCCTGGCAAACTGCTCCTCCCTGGGCAGGCAAAAGGTTTGGTCTGAGAGGACACTGTTCTGTGTCTTTTCTCCAAGACTCAAGGAGGTAGTGGTCAGTGCTTTGGGATCCCCATCCCATTCAATACTGTGAAACCCATCTCCTTCAGTGCCAGTAGGCTTCTAAGTCTTAAGTACTAAAGGGTAATAAGTACGTACCCTTTGCTGGGTATTGTAAACATTTCACACGTCTTGTGTTATTTAAATCTCACTAGTTTGTTAGTCAGGACAAGGAAGTGGCAATCCACTCCCAAAGCAATCCCAAAACAATCAGCCATTGAAAACCCTATGAGGTCAAGTCAGACTCAACTCAGTGGCACCCACCACCACCACCACCACCACCACCTTGTTAGTGTTATCCTCACTTTAAAGTTGAACAAATAAAGACAGAGAGAGACGCATTTTTTTCTAGGTCATACAAGTGGTGAATTGTGAGTAGAGACTTGAATCCAGGCCTCGGACTCTAGACCTAATACTCGCAACTCATTTTGTATTGGACACTGTGTTAGTTAGCTTTTCATTGTGGTGACAAAAGACAGTAACAACTTAAAGGGTGGAAGGGCTTATTTAGGCTCAGTTTCCGAGGTATCAACCCATGGTCAGCTGGCTCCATGGCTTTGGACCTGTAGTGAGCAGGCACAGTGGGGCACTTCATGGTAGCCAGGAAGCAGACAGAGAGATAGGAAGTGACCATGGAGAAGATGCTTGCAGCCATAGCCCTGTGGCATCCGATCCCGTCAGATCTCGGAAGCTAAGCAGGGTCGGGCCTCGTTAGTCCTTGAATGGGAGACCACCTGGGAACACCAGGTGCTGGAGGCTTGGGAGATGGACCCGGCAACCCACTCCCCAAAATCAATCCGCCATTGAAAACCCTATGCACTGCAGAGAAGCACTGACAATAGTGTTTCCCCTGTTGTACAGAGGGTCGCTATGAGTTGGATACCAACTCTACGGCACCTAACAGCAACAACAACATGGAGAAGATACCCTTCCAAGGCACACCCCCAGTGACCTCCTCCCTCCCCCTAGGACCCACTTCCCACCACCTCGCAGTAATGTCATCAAGTTATGACTCCATCGGTAGATTAATCCATTGATCAGGTCACAGCCTCCAGGATCCAATCACCTCTCAAGGATTGGATCCACCAGCTATGGAACACATATGAGCCTTTTGGAGGACAGTTCATATCCAGACCATGCCAAACACAAATGTGGCCTTTTTCTGCTGTGTTCGAGTCACACCAGGGAGCAGCGTGGAGACCTTCCAGGAGCTGCGTGTCCGGAGCATCTCCACCCTCTCTCGCAGTTGGTAAATGGAGAAATGAGACCCAGGAAGGGCTTAGCCACCTTGCCTGACACCGTGGCCAGGGCATTCCTCTAAATCAATAGCAGAGGGCAACGAAAATCCATAGTTGCCCTTAACAAGTGTACTTTTTTTCTTTAACTGTGAATCTATGTTTAAAGTTCTGTGTGTAAGTCAGGAGACTGCCCCCTACCAAAGGCTACCCCAGAAAAGATGTCACTTGTTCTCAAAAGGCATGGAAGTATTTTTCCAAAGACGTATCATTTCTCGAAACCAGGGTTTCAAACCTGTGGAAAACTGCATTTGGGTTCAGGTGCAGGTTCAATATGTTGAAACTTAGAAGGTTCAGGCTCAGTTTGGGTTCGAGTTCCAAATTTTAACCCTACGTGTAGATAGATGGATAAACTTTTTTCAATTTTTAAAAAATTCTTAAATAGTTAATGAAACTAAGCAAAAACAAAAAAGAAACAAACAACAAAACCCTCAACAAACAGAAACATTTAATGCTGCACTGAACCCAATTTTTCACTGGACTCAGGTTCAGAAAATGTTTTTTAAGTGCTTGCATTAGAATAGGTTCAGGGTTTGGGTTAGAAATTGGTTGAAGCCCTGCTATCTACACATAGGACTTAAATCTGTCCTCCAATCCTATCTGAACTTTCTAAATTTTAACATATTCAACCTGTACCCGAACCTAAGCCCCATTTTTCACGGGTTTGAAGACTTCCTTGAAACTAATAAAATAATCGGGTTGAACATGCTCGATGCAGATCTTCCTCTACCAGGGAGCTCTTTTATAACCACTGAAAAGTCACTTTTTGGGGGGCTTATTATCCCTGAAGATCTTGCGCTTCACATTTGCATATGAAAGAGGAAGTTCATAAAAGCTCTTTCTTATTTTCTAATGCGGGTTCAAATCAGGGGCCATTATCATCCTATAGAAAGACCCAAATGGCATATGGATCATTCTGGAGAAGGGGGGTGAGCGCCTTTTAAGAGAATTGTTTTAGTTTTTGCAGGAAATTAATCAGAAGGATGGGCTTTGTGGAGCGGGGAGCAAATCTAATCTGTCCTTTGTTTGAATTTGCCTTGCTCCAATTCCTAGCAATTGTAGACAACATGCTCTTTTGTTCGGGAGACACTTGTTACATGCATAATTAGAGACTGCAGTGGCTGTGTTTAAAGAAAAACTGTTTTCCAATGTAATGTGTGATCTTGATAATAGTATTTTCATCAAAGGTAGCAATTACATTCATTAAGCCAAGACTGGCGTGGAGGCAAGGAAATTAAGTGGAACGTGAATAAAGCGCGCCCCTCCCCCGCTTTTTATCTCCTTCTCTTTATAAGTTGAAATGCACCATGGTGAGCTGTAACTGGGAAATACACCGTGAATATAAAAAAATAAAGTCCTCCTTAACCTTTCTGAATAATGACCCTGCAGATATCCTAGGGACAGCAACTATAGATGCACTTTTCAAATCAAAGGGCTTTATTCTGCCTTAATTTCCTATGCAAGTTTTAAACGAGCTCAACATACGATGCGGGTCTTTCGAGGCTGCCAGGATCTTTAGGATTAATTCACTGTTCTTTTCACACATAAATTAATAGTTTTGTGTTCTCAAAAAACCACAACAAGGCAGAAATCAACGGGTTTAGGAGAGAAACAAGACCAGTCGCCCATTTTTCATTACCCCTCTAACTATCCATTCGGCTTCCTTATATTTTAATTTTGAAGATGTTGTCGATGAGGCCCACACCTTTGAGATGGAGAAATAGTACAGGAAAAGAGCCACCAATCTTTGGATCTCACCGTGCTGCTGTGAGAAGTTTATTCTGGGAAAGACCCATGTACCGTGTGTGCCCCTATCTCCTTCAGGCAAATGTCCTGTGGTTCCCCACCCCCATCCTCAATTGAAAAGCTCTACTTTTAAAAATGTCCTTGCGATGCCTCAAAGGGCTACGTGATTCCAATTTGATTCAACAGAGCACAATGACAATCAGCCATTCCTGGGGAAAGTAGGTGGGAATGTGCCACCTCCTATCAGCCGCCTTGCTTGCACCCATGTTTGACCTGAAAAGCTTTCTGAGAAAATGAAAGCAGTCCACAAAAAAAATCAATCGGGGATCCCTCTTTTTGTGATTGGGTGTGCACAGCGCTGCAGCAAGAATCATTATCTGGCCATTGATTGACCCAGATGTCATGTAGATCATCTTGGAGTGGAAACAAAGTGCTTGCGCGGCTGCCACGTTTTCTGGTGGCTGCACAATCGGACGTGGCAGTGGCCTTGCTGACTGACCTGAAACCAAGGGACTCGGGGTATTTTTCTCCACCAAGGAGGGCTAGCATTTGAGAAACAGTGGAATTTCAGCAGTTTTTCAAATCTGCCTTCTAACCTGCTCCTTAGCAGTGGGGTTGAGGTTGTGAAGTAAGAACACCGAAGGAGGCACCAGAAGACCCACCTCGTGGTCCCAGCTGGGACTTTCTGAATGGCTGACTGTAGGCCTGGTACTCTGCGCAGGCCTTATGCACATCAGATAACTCAGTCCTCACGGCCGTGCCGCGGGGTGCATACTTGTACTACTGTCATCCTCATTTTACGTTTCAGGAACTCAAACCTCCAGGCCAAAGAGTCCACTGCTGTGGTCTGAATGCCCCCATATAAACCCAATTCCCCAGGTGGTGGTTCTAAGATACGGAGTCTTTAGGAGGTAACTAAGTCATGAGGCCTCCACCCTCAAGAATAGGGGTAGTGCTCTTAAGAAGAGAGGCCCGAGGGATCTTGTTGGTCTTTTCTGCCATGTAAGACAGAGAGAAGGTGCCATTTATGAAACCCTCGCCAGATATCACGGGCTGGGATTTAGCTCAGTTGGTAGAGCACTGTGCTGCAGTCTCTGAGGTCCCGAGTTCAATTCCCAGCACCGCAAAAACGGGAGAAGGGCCTGGCAATCTACCTCCAAGGCAATCTGGAAACAGTCAGCCATTGAAAACCCTATGAGAGTCGCTATGAGTCGGATACTGACTCGATAGCACCTAACAACACCACTACCAGATACCACATCTGTTGGCACCTTGGTTTTGGACTTCTTGGCCTCCAGATCTATGAGCAATACATTTCTGTGGTTTATAAATTGCCCAGCCTGAGGCATTTTGTCATAGCTGCCTGCACGGACAGCAGACACTCACCCCAGGTGGTACAATTCGAAAATGCTAGAGCAGATATCCCCCTTCCACCGGTCTGACATCAAGCCTGTTCTTAGTCATCTACCACATAAAATAAGGGGGTAGCCGTCAAGTCTCTAGGACAACAGGCTGGCACTGATCAGGGGAACTGAGATGTATGGTCACTCTGTCCTTAAGCAGCTCTGGACTTGAGGTCTGGGTCTGCAAAACAATAAAAATCATAACCTACATTCTCTTATGCCTGCAGACGTAGCCCTGTGGCATCCGACCCCGTCAGATCTTGGAAGCTAAGCAGGGTCAGGCCTGGTTAGTACCTGGATGGGAGACCATCTGGGAATACCAGATACCGTAGGCTTGGGAGGAGTACCTGGCAACCCACTCCCAAAAAACATTCAGCCATTGAAAACCCTATGAACAGCAGAGAAGCACTGACAATAGTGTTTCACCTGTTGTATGTAGGGTCACTATGAGTTGGATACCGAATCCACGGAACCTAACAACAACAACATTCTCTTATACTACAAATCAGCATGACGTCACCTCTGACCTCCCCCCACCCAGCCTAACAACTTGATGGATATCTGACTTTGAGCAAGGCTCCTTTCCCCCCTGGTTCTGACTGGGCTCTAGGGTCTTACCCAGCCTGCATCCTCTACTAGGCTTTTATACCTGTGTGACAGAGGTCTGTTCTCTTGGCCCCTGGCTTTTTGGTCCAGACCATGCTTCAGCAAGTCTTGCAAGGCTAGGGCTCTGCCCAGGGTGCAGCTCCCTGGTGTCCCCCTCTTCCTCTTCTTCCCCTCTGCTCGGGTGCTCATCCAGGCTACTTATGGGAACTGAAGATCTCTCTGACCCCAAGCTGGGGAAATCTCTCTTTAATGTGGGGAAAACTCACCTCCCCTCAAGCCTTCTCCAACACATTGGTCTTGGGTTTTCCTTTCCTTTCAAACTGTGCCTTATGCAGCAGATTTTGGCTTTTAGACGAAGTCAGGAGGTGCTGCCACCGGCCTCACCAGAGGCCAGGGGCATACAGCCTGCCTGACTTAAGGGGAGGAGAAAGGAGAGAAAAATGTAGCAGCTCCTCCAACTCATCTTGCCAAACGACCTCAAAGCCCAAAGCTCCGAGACCAGTGGAGCTGCCTTGGTCAGCTGCTCCGGGCACCACTTGCTCTTCTGAGGGAGAAGCTGCTGCATCTCAAGAGCCCCACAGCCCAACAGAACTTTCTGTGATAGCAGAAATATGCTGTATCTGTGCAACTCAACGTGGTGGCCACTGGCCAAGGTGGCTAATGAGCACTGGAAACGTGACTTGAGCAAACGAAGGGCGGGGTTGCTAATTTTACCTGACTTCCACTCACTTAAGTGAGAAAAGAAACATGGCTAGTGGCTATCGTATTGGATAGCACAGTTCAGGGGAAATCATGGAAGAGAAGTGAGACAATCCATTTAAAAGACTGTCTCAGGCTGTGAGATGGAGAATGGATTGGCTAGTGGGAAGCATAGAAAGAGGCTATTATATTGTTGCCAGCAAGAGCCTTGCGTTAGACTAGAGTATGGTGTTCACAGAGGTAAGAGTCATGATAGACCAAAGGATTGCTTTGAAGGGAGGAGCAGTGATGGGGTCTAGCTGCCATACATCACCCTGAAAATCACATTTACAGGTAAAGAGATGAAATTAGCCTGCTTCCTCTTTCTATAACAAAATACCCGAGACTGGGTGTATTAGTTAGCTTTTGTGTTGCTCTGACCAAAATACCTGACTGAAACAACTTAAGAAAGGCAGGGTTTATTTGGCTCATGGTTTCAGAGGGTTTCAGTCCACAGTGGCAGGGAAGGCACGACCAGGAATCTATCCATGGTGGCAGGAGCATGTGGCAGTGATCCTTCCCATCATGGCAGTCAGGAATGTAGATGTTACCAGGACCAGAGGCTGGGCATATCCTCTAAAAGCCTTCCTTCAAAGCCAGGCACGGTGGCACACGCCTGTAATCCTAGCAACTCGGGAAGCTGAGGCAAGAGGATCCCAAGTTCAAGGCCAGAGGCAGTCTGTGTCACTTAGTGAGATCCTATTTCAAAATAAATAAGTAAATTGACTAGGGGTGCAGCCCAATAGTAGAGCATTTGCACAGAATGGGTGAGGTGCTGGGTTCAACCCCTAACTCCAAGCCTCACCTCACCTTTGCCTTGTCAAACATAAAAATGTTGGTCTACTTTCCTAGGCTTACCTTCACCCCTGCCCAAAGCGCATCAGCTATGCTTAGGGGAAAGCTGGACAGGAAGTGGGCAGAGCCTCTACCTCCTCTCTGGCCTTGAACCTAGCCCCCAGTGAAGGCTGGGAAGCAGGCGCACGGCCCTCAGCCATAGATGCCACTGCCTGGTCAGACACTGGAATTCGCCATGGTATGGCGTCTAGCTCTGATTTCCTCATGTATCGAATCAAATCTTAAATCAGGAAATGACCTATATGGAGATGTGGCAACAGAAGACTAATTTTTCAGAGAACTTTTAGGTTCATAGGAAACTTGAGAGGTAGGTATATAGATGCCCGTGTATTTCCTGCTACCATACTTGCACAGGGCTGGGGGTTCGCTCAGTTGGTAGAGTGCTGCTGTGCACTCTGAGGCCCTGAGCTGGGGGCGGGGGAAGCGGATCTTCCCTTTGAATGTTCCTCTTGCTTCTGATCCACCCACGAAGGCAGCATTACTGGAAGTGTCCAGACTCCAGATTACTTCCTGGAGTTGCCCTTTTGCTTGTCCCAAGATTTTGGTTCCATTTTACATGGCAATCCACTCCCGAAGCAATTCCAAAATAATCAGCCATTGAAAACCCTATGAAGGGTTTTCATAGGGTATTTCATATTTTGATGAAGGAGAATATCAGCTTATTTGTGTGAATTCAGTATGTCCTATGAATTTTTCATTCATATATAATCATAGTTATTTATGTGTATAAATTAATATTTTTTACTTTGAAAAAGGAAGTAATTAATAAACATATAGAACTACTAGACTGCTGGAGGGGTAAGAGGTGTGAAATATCATTATGTTCTCTGAATTTATGGATGAAGAATTGAGGCCCAGGGAAATTGAGCAGCTTACACCAACCACAGATGCGAAACTAAAATCACAGAGTGGTACACCTGGCTCTTAAGCCTTTTATAATTTTCTTTTTTCTACAAGTATGCCATTTTTTCCATCTAAAAAATGAGTCAGACACGACTGGATGGCACCACCCACCACCACCACCACCACCATACACACACAGCCACCTCTGTTACCAACACCACTATCAGAACGGTACATTTGCTACAACTGATGAACCCACACCTACACATCATTCCCATCCAGTTTACGTCAGGGCGCTCACTTGGTGGTGTACTTCCTGTGGGTTTGGATGAATGTATGAATTCATCGCTACAGTATGATACAGAGTAGTTTCACTGTCCTAAAGATACTCTGTGCTCCACTTTTTTATTACTCTCTCTTCTTAGCCCCCAGCAACCACTGATCTTTTTATCGGCTCCATAGCTTTGCCTTCTCTAGAATGTCATACAGTTGGGTTCAAATAGTATGCAGCCTTTCTCCGATTGGCTTCTTTCACTTAGTACTATGCATTTAATTTGATCCATGTCCTTTCATGGCTTGATAGCTCATTTCCTCTTATTGTTGAGTAACATCCCATAGTCTGGACAAACTACAATTTATTTACCCACCCACCTACTGCAGGAAATCTTGGTTGCTTCTTGCAAGTTTGGACAATTATGAATGAAGCTGCTACAAAAATCTGTGTGCAGGGACTTGTGTGGCCTTAGCCATGCCATTTTTAGCTCCTTTGGGTAAATAACAAGAACTGTGATTGCTGGACCACCTGGAAAGGACACGAAACTGGCAACTGTCTTCCAAAGTGGTCAAGCTGTTTTGCATTCTCACAGCAATAAACGAGCGTTCTCGTTGCTTCATATCCTTGGCAGCTTTCGGTGTGGTGCGTTGGACTTCTGCCACCGTGGTAAATGTGTAGTTGCCACTTGTTATTTTGAGCTTCCTTGATGCCATATGATATGGAACATGTTTTGCTATGTTTACTTGCCCTCTGTAATTATTCTTTGGGGAGGTGCCTATTAAAGGTTTGGTCCATTTTTGAAATTGAGCTTCCTTCCTTCTTTTTTTTTGCTCCCCCTCCTCCTTTCCCCTCTTCCCCTCCTCCTCCTCCCTTCTCCTCCTTTCTTCTTCCTTCTTCCTCCTTGTCATCGTCCTCCTCCTCCTCCTTCTTCTTGGCAGTACTTAGGGGTTGAACCCAGGACCTTGCACATAACTTTGCAAATATTCTGCCACTGGGCTACTCCCCCAGCCTGTTTTTTATTCTTTATTTTGAACCAAGGTCTCGCTAAGTTATGCAGGCTCCCTCTGGCCTTGGAACTTGGGATTCTCCTGCCTCCACTTCCTGAGTCACTGGGATTACAAGTATGTGCCACCATGTTCAGCTGGGTTGTTTTCTTATTGTTGACTTTTAGTTCTTTGTTTATTTTGGATCACAATCCTTAATCAGATATCTGTCCTGAAAGTATTTTCTTCTAGGGTGCGTCTTATCTGTCCATTATCTTGACAATGTCTTTCCCAGAGCAAATATTTTTCATTTTAACAAAGTCCAGATTATCAATTTTTATGGGTCATGTGCTACTCAGTTTTCTGTCACTATAACAAATACTTGAGATGACCAACTTATAAAGAAAGAAGGTTTACGTTGTCTCATGGTTTCAGAGGCTGCAGTCCGTGGCTGATGGCCCTTTTGCTTTTGGGTCTGTGGCAAGGCAGGAGATCATGGTGGGGAGCATGACGCAGAGCAAAGCCACTCACCTCATGGTGAACCAGGGAGCAAAGAGGAAGCAAAGAGGAAGGCACTGAGGTCCTGCCATCTGCTTCCAGGACACACCTCAAATGACCTGAAAACCTCCCACTAGATCCCATCTCTAAAATGTTCCATCCTTTTCCAATAGCACCACTCTGGGGAACAAGCCTTTAAGCCACAGGCCTTTGGGTGATATTTAAGATCCAGACTGTAGAAGGTTATATCTTAGGTGTTGTATATGAAAAGACACGAGCAAACCCAAGGTCATCCAGATTTCCTCCTGTTATTGCCTATAAGGTTTATAGCTTTGTATTTCACATTTAGGTCTATGATTCATTTTAATTTTTGTGATGGGTGTAAGGTCTAGATTCTTTTTTCTTTTTCTGGAGGTATATATTAGTTGCCCTAATATCTGTTGTTAAAGACACAATCTTTTCTCCATTTTATTGCCTTTGCTTCTTTGTTCTAGGTCAGTTGACTCTATTTACTGGGGTCTATTTCTGGGCTCTCTACCCTGTTTGATTAATCTATTTGTTTATTAATCCAATTAATCTATTTGTTTATTCTCTCACCGATTCTGTACTGTCTTCGTTACTGTAGCTTCATAGTTAAGTCTTGAGGTTGGGTAATGTCAGTGCTTCAACTTTGTTCTGTTCCTTCAGTATTGTGCTGCCTATTCCAGGTATATTGGCCATTCACATAGACTTTATAATCTGTTTGTTAATATCCACAAAACAACGTCCTGGGGATTTTGATGTGGATTGCAATGAATCTATAGATTCACTTAGGAAGACCTACCATCATGACGATATTGAGTCTTCCTGTCCATGAACATAGAATATCCCTCCTCTTATTTAGTTCGTGTTTCTGTTCATCAGAGTTTTGTAGTTTTCTTCATATAGATCTAGTACTTATTTTGGTAGATGTATGCCTAAGTATTTCATTTTGGGGGATATCAGTGTAAATGATATTGTGTTTTTAATTTCAAATCCCATTTGTTCATTGCTAGTATATAAGAAAATGATTGACTTTTGTATATTAATTGTGTCTCCTGCAACTTTGCTATAATCATTAATTGTTCTAGAGCTTTTTGTTGTTGGTGGTGGTAAGACTGTTGGATAATCTACATAGACTATCTTGCCATTTATGAACAAAGTCAGTTTTATTTCTTCCTTCCAAATCAGTATACCTTTTATTTTCTTTTCTTGTCCCACTGCATTAGCTAAGGTTGCCTGCATAAGGGTGAACCAAAGCATCTTTAAAATTCGACAAAAGACAAAATTCTAACTTATTTTATCAGTTTCCATGAATCTGGCAAGCTGTCTTGGATCATTTCAGAATGAGCTCTACATTTTTTTTCAAGTCTTATGCCAACATTCTCTGTGTTAGTACCGCCCTTATACCCAGGCAAGAGAGTCCAGGTTAAAGGCTACCTCAGGGGATGCATTTCACAAACAACACACAATACATGTATTCACTGGGGTTTGTTGCTTGGTACCAGCATACGGTGACCTGAAACCTAAACATCCACTCTCGTGATTAACCCCTGTCAAGCTACTGGAGAATTCTCCTCCTCCTTGCCCTAAAGGGGGGTACAAAAGGAGGCGGCATCCAGATGCAGGAAATATCAAGGAAAGACAATATCAGAGAAAATGCTACCCTGGAGCTCAGAAGGATGTGCTTAGATAGAAGACAAATTTACAAGCCTGTCAAATCCTTCTCAGATAACTAGAGTACAATGAATTCTTATGTAACCAGTGATTATTTCCCATAGCACTGAGCTACGCTTCTCTGCTTTCTCTTTGTGTTTTCATGGGCAGTCCTAGAGGTTCCCATGAATTGGCATGGTTGTCCAATAGTTTCACATGGTGGCTGAGTAATATTTTGTGAGACTGATAATTCATATTACTCTAAATGTGATTAGCTGTATAGGTCCAGTTATAATGGGCATGGCATGTGACATCAATTCTTTATATTAGCTGATGGACACTAAATGCTAAAATTGTGAATGGTTCTATTTTTTATAAAGAGCATTTAATAACATTTCATTCAAATTTCAAATTTTAATTTTAAGAATTCACTTTTGTGTAAATAAGTGAATTTTTAAATGAATCAGAATTATATTTTCCCTTTTAGTTTTAAGTACATTAGAAGAAAAATAATTGTTTTGAAAACAGATTTTAAAAATTTAACTCAATTTTAAATTAATTTACCTTTTTAATGAAAACATATTCCACTTTTTTACATTCTGAATAAAATTACATCTAAAAATAATCCCATGGGTCATGATGAAGGCATGGCAAGGTGAAATTAGAAATTAAAAAATATAAGCCAGGCATGGAGGTATGTACTTATAATAGCAGCAATCAAGAAGCTAAGACTAGAGAATCACACATTTGGGGACAACGCGGGCTACATTTTAAGTTTCCAGCTACCTTGAGCTATATAGCAAGAACTCGTCTCCAAAAGAAAAAAAAAATGGAGCTCAGAAGAAAAAAAAAAAAAAAAAAAGCAAACAAAACAGCTAGAAAGAATAAACCCACAGCTGGGCTGTCAGTCCTAGGCTGGCTCTGGTGCAGGAACACCAGGGAGAGCTGTTCAGCCTTCACGAGGCACCTGCAGAGGTGCCAGAGGCGGTTCGTGGTCTTTGTTGAATGAACATGGAACCTTAGAGTGAGAATCCCAAAACTGAGGCATAAGATGGTACAGGAATTCGAGACCAAAGAATGTTAAAAGTCAAGAGCATAAGAGAGTATCTGAGGAGTACAAGAGAGGTGCGTCTAGAGAAATGTCATAAAAGTCTCAAACCAACCAGCCAGCCAACCCCCAACTAAGACTGTGCTGCCCTTCCCTGCCGGACATGAACGTGGAAGTGTGAGGACAGTCTCTGAAGAGGTAGTCCTTGAGATGCCCTTGGGCTGCCCTAGCCTTTTGCTTAAGACTATGTCATGCAGTCTCCCACGTGTCTGTCAGTTTGCTAAACTGTATGGATTTGCATATTGCTGTGATGCTAAAAGCTATGCTACTGGTATTACATGGGCTGGGATTTAGCTCAGTGGGTAGAGCGCTGCGCTGCAGTCTCTGAGGTCCCAAGTTCAATTCCCAGCACTGCAAAAATGGGAGAAGGACGTGGCAATCCATTCCCAAGGCAATCCTGAAACAGTCAGCCATTGAAAACCCTATGAGGGTCGCTATGAGTTGGATACCGACTCAATGGCACTTAATAACAACTGGTATTACAGATACCAACAGGGTCATGTATGGTGGACAGGTTTCAGCTGAGCTTCCAGACTAAGATAAACAAGGAAGAAGGACCTGGCAGCCCACTCCTGAAACAAATAGCCATTAAAAGCCCTATGAATAGCAGAGAAGTACTGTCAGATTTAGTGCTGGAAAATGAGCCCTTCAGGTTGGAAGGTACTCAAAGATGACTGAGGAACAGTTGCCTCTGCAAAACAGAGTCCACCTTAATGACAGAAATGGAGTAAAGCCCCAGGATCCTCCATTTGTTGATGTGGCATGACTCAAAATGAAGAGAATCAATTGTAAACATCCAGTAATAATTGGAACATGGAGTGTGCATAGTATGAACCTAGGAAAATTAGAAATCATCAAAAGGGAAATGTAGCGCATAAACATTGACATTCTAGGCAGCAGTGAGCTAAAATGGAATGGCATGAGCCATTTTGAATCACATAATCATATGGTCTACTATGCTGGGAATGACAAAAGAAAAATGGGGTTGCATTCATCACCAAAAAAGACATCTCAAGATCTTTCCTGAAGTACAGTGCTGTCAGTGATAGAATAATATGCCTACAAGGAAGGCCAGTTAATATGACTATTATTCAAATTTACATACTCACCACTAAGGCTACAAATGAAGATAGGGAAGATTTTGACCAGCTCTTGCAATCTGAAGTAGATTGAACATGCAATCAGGATGTACTGATAATTACTGGCAACTGGAATACAAAAATTGGAAACAAAGAAAGCTCAGTAGTTGGAAAATATGGCTTTGGTGACCAAAATGATGCTGGAGATTGCATGATAGAATTCTGTCAGACCAATAACCTCTTCATTGCAAATACATTTTTTCACCAACATAAATGGTGACTGTACACATGGAATTAACCAGATGGAACATATGGGAACCAAACTGAGTACATTTGTGGGAAGACACAATGGAAAAATTTAATATCAAATTTCAGAACAAGACCAGGTGCTGATTGTGGACCAGACCATCAATTGCTCATATTCAGGTTCAAACTGAAACTGAAGAAAATTAGAATAAGTGTACAGAGGCAAGGTATGACCTTGAGTATATCCCACTTGAGTTCAGAGACCACCTCAAGGACTGGTTTGATTCATTAGACACTAATGATAGAAGACCAGATAAGTTGTGGCATGACATCAAAGACATCATTCAGGAGGAAAGCAAAAGAATATTAAAAAGACAGGGAAAGAGAGAAAAGATCAAATTACATGTCAAAAGAGACTCTGAACCTTGCCCTTTACTGTCCAGCAGCTAAAGTAAAAGGACGGCATGATGAAGTTATGGAACTAAATAGAAGATTTCTTGCCTATTCCCAAGAAAGGGGATCCAAGTGAATGTGGAAATTATCAAATGATATTATTAATATCACATGCAAGAAAAATTCTGCTAAAGATAATTTCAAAGACACTGCAGTGGTATATATATAGGGAACTGCTAGAAAATCAAGCTGGATTCAGAAGAGGGCATGGAACCAGGTACGTCACTGTGGCTGTAATATGAGTATTAGCCAAGAGCATAGAATACCAGAAAGATGTCTATGTTTTATTGATTATGCAAAGGCATGCGACTGTGTGGACCGTAACACGTTATGGATAACATTGCAAAGAACGGGAATACCAGAGCACTTAATTGAGCTCATGAGGAATCTGCTCATGGACTAGGAGGCAGCCATTAGAACAGAACAAGGAAATACTGCCTGGTTTAAAGTGGAGAAAGGTGTGTGTCAGGCTGTATCCTTTCACCATACCTCTTCAATCTCTATGCTGAACAAGTAACACAAGAAGTTGGATTTTATGAAGAATACAACATCATGGTTAGAGGAAGACTCATTAACAACTTGCATTATGCAGATGACACAACTCTGCTTGCTGAAAGTGAAGAGGATTTGACACATTTACTGATGAAGATCAAAGAACATAGCCTTCAGTATGGGTTGCACCTCAACATCAACTAAACAAGATTCCTTACAACTGGGTCAGTACGCAACTTCATGATAAATGGAGAAGAGACTGAGGTTGTCCAAGATTTTGCTTTACTTGGTTCTACAATCAACACCCACAGAAGCAGCAGTCAAGAAATCAAAAGATGCATTGCATTGAGAAAAGCTGCTGCATAAGACCTCTTTAAAGTCTTGAGAAGTAAAGATGAACACTGAAGACAAAGGAGCGCCTGACTTGTGCCATGATATTTTCAGTCGCATCATACAGTTGTGAAAGCTGGACACTGAATAAAGGAGACAGGAGAAGAATTGATGCTTTTGAATTATGGTGCTGGAGACGAATACTGAGTATATCATGGACTGCCATAAGAACCAACAGATCTGTCCTAGATGAAGTGCAACCAGAGTGCTCCGTGAAAGTAAGGATGGCTAGACCGCATCTTACATATTTTGGATATGTTATCAGGAGGGACCAAACCGTGGATAAGGACGTCCTATTTGGAAGAGTAGCATGTCAACAAAAAAAAGGAAGATCCTCAACTAAATGGATTGACAGAGAATCTGCAACAATGGGCTTAAACAGCAAAGACATTATGCCAGTGGCTCGGGAGGTGGAGGCAGGAGGATCACAAGTTTGAGACCACAGGTAGTCTGCATAACTTAGCGAGACCCTGTCTCAAAAAGTAAAAAAATGGGCTGGGGGCGCAGCTCAGTGGCCCAGCACTTGCAAAGCACGCAGGCGTGAAGCCCTGGGTTCAACCCCCAGTATCACAAAAAAAAAAAAAAAAAAAAAAAAAAAATCACATGCCTGGCACAGAACTAGGGAGTGTTTCGTTCTGTTGTACATAGGGTCACTATGAGTTGGACCCAACCTGACAATACCTAACAACAATGTCATGCACCAGGGGTGGTGGTGCACACCTTTAATCCCCACAACTCAGGAGGATCCCAAATTCAAGGCCAGAGGCAGCCTGAGTCATTTACTAAGACCCTGTCTCAAAAATACAAAACAAAAGGAGAGTTGAGGGTATGGCTCAGTGGTTGAGTGCTTGCAAAAGGCTTGGGTAAAGCCTTGGGTTCAACCCCCCAGTGCTGCCAAAAAGCAAAACAAAAACAAAAAAATGGTGTTTCATGCTTTCCTGTAATGGTGATCTTACATGTTACAATGTTGGGTTTGGACTCAGCTCCATCTATGTTAGCAGCTGGAGATAATGAAGTAAACTTGTTTTTAAATGCTTGTTCTTCTGGAAAGTGTCCTGGAATATTTAGGCTCAGTAGGATTTTGTGTGTGTGTGTGTGTGTGTGTGTGTGTGTGTGTGTGTGGTACTGGGGGTAGAACCCAGGGCCTCACACTTGCCTGCTCTGCAAGTGCTGGACCACTGAGCTGCACCCCCAGCCCCCTTTATTTTTTTTTTTACTTTTTGAGAGAAGGTCTCTCTAAATTATGCAGACTGCCTCTGGTCTGGAACTTGAGATCCTCCTGCCTCCATCTCCCAAACCGCTGGGATTACAGGCATGTGCCACCATGCCTAGCTCCTCAGTAAGAATTTTAAATCCCCAAATCAGCTACAATAAGGCAAATATTTAATATATACTTAAATTCAACTGAGGTGAGAGTGTGTTAATCCAGACACTCCTATCCACACCAGATAATAGCTTGTTTTGTAAGAACATCACAGTAACTGACAGTGTAAATTTTTTTCAAACTGTAAAACAACAAAACCCAAACACACCTGAACAAATAAAAAACAAACCCATGCCTCTCCATATCTGGCAAAGTTTTACATTGATACATTTCCACCAGAGTAATTCCCAAGACTTCCTGCCTGCTGGACAAGGGAAAATTTGTTTCAGTTTCAAAATGCTCTTCCTTACAAAATCAATTTAAAGTTGGGCCAGGTGGCACACACCTGTAATCCCAGAGATTTGGGAGGTGGAGGGAGGAGGATGGTGAATCCCAGGCCACAGGCACCCTTTGTAATTTTGTGAGACCCTGACTTGAAATAAAAAATTAAAAATGGCATGGGGGTGCAGCCCAGTGGTAGAGTACTTGCAAAGTAATGTCTGAAGCCCTGGATTCAACCCCCAAGTACCAAACAAACAAACCAAAACAATAACAACAAAACACTTAAAATGAGCTTGTTGTTGTTGTTGTTAGGTGCCCTCAATTCGGTATCCGACTCATAGCGACCCTCATAGGGTTTTCAATGGCTGACTGTTTCGGAATTGCCTTGGGAGTGGATTGCCAGGTCCTTCTCCCATTTTTGTGGTGCTGGGAATTGAACTCAGGACCTCAGAGACTGCAGCGCAGCGCTCTGCTAATTGAGCTAAATCCCAGCCCTAAAATGAGTTTAGCAGAAATTAATGAGCCTGACTTTAGCTTTGTCCACTTGGAAAAAGTGGTTGGGTCCAAAAGAAGGAGTATTAATGTGCAAAGGAACTGGCCGTACATAATCCAGTGATAGTTTTCTGCGGTATGACAGAGCATGGGAGAAAGACTCGAAGGGCTGGTCCACACAAGCAAATAACTCCCTTCAGATGCCCTAATCCTCCAAGGGCACAAAACCTTACAACCTGGACCATTTTATGGTTAACTTGCACCTCCAAGAAGAAAAACCCATCACTAAGACAAATGGCTAGATTTGACAATGCTGAGCCTCCCGTGGTTTATCTTAGCAGCTTCTTCATGAACTTCTCTTGCGAGCAGAGGTAAAATTCTACGAAAGCAGGCACCATGGAGCCTCTTATTTGGGGGCAGGAGACCTGCTCTGGTGGCACAGCTCTAGGAAGCCTCTGGGACGTGGCTCCCCAGGGCACCTAAGGATGGGGAATGGGGCAAAGGGGATGAAGTTGGAACTCAGGAAGATGCAGAGAAGGGGCCACCTTCTCCCCCATCCTCATCTTTTCCCTCTGAACAGGTGGGGCTGGAGGGACCTCTGGGGTTTACCAAATTGGTCTTGCTGGATGGGGCACTGGGGGAGAAATGGAAAAGGCACGTGGACCTTGGGGCTGGAGTCATTCTGACCACCCTACTCAAGTGTTAGTGTGAGACAAACACCTTCTGGGGACTCCGAAGTAGGCAGATTCCCAGGCCCAGGCCTAACCACAGGACTCACAGATCTGAAAATGAGCTTTTTGATAGGCTCATTTGACTCTAGGTGACTCTGCTCTTGCTGAGGACTTCATGTGCCTTTGTGCCTTAGTAACCCCATGAGACTCCCCGGTCTTCTACCCTAATTCTTCTTCTGTACTTTAGACACAAATTTCCAAAGCAGGCGGGGCATCCTGCCAGGGCAGGTCTGAGAAAAAAACATTCCAGGGACTCGCAAATTCTGACAGTACTGTTTCATGGCCTGCACTTTTAAGAGTCCCAAAGCTCTTCTAAAGCACAGTGAGTTTCAAGAATCACTGATACAGAGCGCAGAAGAGGTACGGAGGCGGAATCATGATAAACGCTGTCATTTAAGGGAAAATAAACCGGGAAAGACTCAATGCAAAAGAGGAGGTCTTTGTCACGGAAGCGAAGAGGCGTAGGAAGAAGAAAGGTGTCTGAAACCTCAGACGTTGGGACAGAGAGACCAGGCCACCAGTTAAAGGTGACGACAACTTCTGAGAACAGTTTAAACCCAGTGACAAAAGTGAACAGCAGGGCCAGCTGCGGTGGCGCACGCCTGTAATCCCAGTGGCTTGGGAAACAAAGTTAGGAGGATCACAAGATCGAGACTAGAGGCGGTCTGTGTAATTTAGGGAGACCCTGTTTCAAAAGTAAAAAAAAAATGGGCTGGGGGTGCAGCTCAGTGGTCCAGCACTTGCAGAGCATGCAAGCACGAGGCCCTGGGTTCAACCCCCAGTACCACACACACACACAAAAAGTGAACAGAAGGTACACAGGGCTTAGGAGCAGGCTGTTGAGGACAAGGCACCATTATGGCGGATGTGACCACTGTCCATCCTTCTAGCACCACGCAGCAGTGGGAAACTGATTTTTTTAAGGATGGGGAAGTCAGGTGTATACGCACAGACCGGAAGGAGGAGCCAACAGGGATAGGAAGGCTACAAATAAAATTGAGAGAGAAATCAGCCCAAGTTCCGAAGGGAAGACTTCTCTCTTGTTTTGGTAGGTTACTCAGACAGACTGGTCAATCTCATCTGAAAAATCCGCTCTAGAGGCAGTCATTTAAGATGGGGGTCAGCCATCTTTCCCCTACTGAACCAGCTGGCAAATATTCTTGGCCTTGTGGGCCAGAGGCAAAATTGAGGGGAGTATGTGTATCTTTATTTATTTATTTCGATCATTTATTTTGCAGTCCTGGGAGGTTGAACCCAGGGCCTCTCACATGCTAGGCAAGCGCTCCACCAGGAGCTGCACCCCCAGCCCCTTTCTTACTTTTTATTTTGAGACAAGATCTTGATAAGTTGCACAGGCTGCCTCTTGCCTTGAACTTGTGACCTTCCTGCCTTGGCCTCCTGAGTCGCCGGGATGACAGGTGTGTGCCACTGTCCCTGGCATGTGTGTGTATGTATGTACGTAACGTATGTATGTTTGTGTGTGTGTGTATATATATATATTTCTATATTTCAAAAGCATTGTTAGTTTACAGGCTATAAAACAGGCAGTTGGTTGGATATGGTTCCTTGGCTATACCAAATCCATTCATCTAAACTATGGACCCAAGACCTTTGCCTGGAGAAGTTTTTGTTTTGTTTTGGGTTTTGTGGTGCTGGAGATTCAATCCAGGGCTTTGCACATGCTAGGCAAGAGCTCACCACTGAGCCACATTCCCAGCCTCCAGAGTAGAAGTTTTGCATTTTCTTTTTTCCTTGAAACACATGCTGCAGGTTTAACAAAACATTACAATTCAATCACTCAGGACAAATCATATAAAACCAAAGCACAGCTGAAGATAATACCCCAAGCCCAAGGTCAAGGCGTATGGCTCAGTGAATGCCTAAGTGCGAGAAGTCCTCCCCAGTAATCCCTCCTCAGCAAGGCGAGACCCATGTCACTTTGCATGGGACAGGTAGTTACATCCGGACAGGGCCATTTACCTACTGACCCGAGACATTCCAGGGATCAAGGATCAGCCCTTTTCCATCCTCCTGTGCCCAGGTCAGGTCTCCCATGAGGCTAAAGGGAGCTACCTATTTGGCTGAAGCTACTGGAGAGAAGCAAAAAGATGCATTAAAAAAGAAAATGATGCACAAAAGTGAAATATTTCAGTAACTCTACAGGTAGCTTGAGGGGTGGGATTTAGCTCAGTTGATAGAGCACTGTGCTGCAGTCTCTGAGGTCCCGCGTTCGATTCCCAGCACTGCAAAAATGGGAGAAGGACGTGACAATCCATTCCCTAGGCAATCCGGAAACAGTCAACCATTGAAAACCCTATGAGGGTCGCTAGGAGTCAATAACAATGGGTTGTTGTTGTTAGCCCTCTAGTTGGCATCCGACTCATAGCGACCATACATACAAAAGGGGAAACACTATTGTCAGTGCTTCTCTGCTGTTCATAGGTTTTCAATGGCTGATTAATTTTTGGGAGTGGGTTGCCAGGTCCGTCTCCCAAGCCTACAGCACCTGGTGTTCCCAGGCGGTCTCCCATCCAAGTACTAACCAGAGCCGACCCTGCTTAGTTTTCGAGATCTGACGGGATCAGCTGCCACAGAGCTACGGCTGCAGGCACCCTATGGGTAGCCTTACCTTTATTTCCAATTATGTAAGAATTGTAAGAATATATTCTCATTATAAAAATTCAAATCATTTAGATATATGCAGTGACCCCCAGTCCCAGTACAGGCCCCCAAATTAACCCTTAACTGGTATAGTGCTTTTGGGGTCACATGTGACCTCATGTTGCACATACCTGTGCTTACATAAGTGCTACAGCACCTGATATCCAGCATTCACCAGGGATCCGTTTTGACCCTGTGATACCAGTTAAGTGTTAAATGCAGCTATCAGTTTGGTGCCATTACTTTCCAAGTTTTTTTCTAAGAATTTACACACAGTACATGCTTGCACACAGAGAAATAAAAGTAGCTTTGTACTGCTCTGCCCAATACTAAGTGGTTCATTATTTTCTTAAACAATATGACTTGCTAATGGTTTCATCTCCATACATGGATTTCTCTTATACTACTGAACTACTGAAAAGATTGTATAGTATGTATTTCCATATCTTATTTATTATCCTATTTAGGTATTTCTGACTTTTTACGAATGAGAATCCCTAATCCGAAGATCTGAAATCCAAAATGCTCCAAAATGGGAAACCTTTTTCTTTTGAGAAAGGGTCTCATTATATAGTCCAGGTTGGCCTTGAACTCACTGTGTATCCCAGGCAGCCTCAAACCTGCAATCCTCTTGCTTCAACCTCCTGATTGCTGGGATTACCAGCATGCACCTCCACACCTGGCTTCTGTATCTGTTCGTACCTTTTCCTATTTGACTTGTTGACTTCTAAGTCAGTACCCATGATTATGGCTTTGTCAATGTTTTTCATCGTATTTTCTATTTGTTTTGCTCTATATAGTTCCCAGTTATGTTAGGGACATAAAGTTCATGACTATTGGACTTTCTAGGTGAATTCTTCCCTTTTATGAGATATCCTTTAAAATTATTTTTGTCTTATATTCAGTTTTGTTAGATATTAACATGGCTACTCTGTGGTCTTTTTCCATCTCTTTATTTCGACTTTCCTCTGCTATTTAGTTCAAGGTGTTTCTAACTTCATGTAGCTAGGATCTACAGTTTTCTTTTGCTTCATGTGAACACTTTTTATTTTTAATAGGTAGGTTTAACGCATTCATACCTATAAATACTACTATGTATGACTATATTCCCACCTTATTTTGTTTTTCCACTTACCATGAATGAATTCCTCCCTCCCTTCTCTTCTTCCATCCCTTCCTCCTTCCTTCCTTTCTTCTTTCCATCTTTTCCGTGTTGGGGATGGAACCCAGAGCCTTGTGCATGTCAGGCAAGTGCTCTACCACTGAGGTACATCCTGAGTCCTACTAGATTTCTTTTAAAAAATTATAACATAGGGATTTTTTCTTGATATTGTGAGCTTTTTTTTTTTTTTTTTACAAATAGCTGCAATTCAAACTAATACCTTGTAGCTCCCACACACGCTTGTAGCATATTCTCTTGTCATTCTTTGCACCCAGGGTAGCTTTTAGTTATTTTCTTAAAAAGCTTTTTTTTTTTTTTTTTTTTAACAGATGAAGAGTCAAAAATGACATCGAGCATGTCCCGTGGGAGACCTGAGAGGAGGTGGCCCTTTGGCATTTTCTTAGTTCTCTTTTCAGTACTTTCCTCATCCTTCTCACTGCAGCTTCCTATCACCCTGTCCATTTACTTTCCCTCCATCCTTCCTTTCCTCTCTCTCCTTTCCTTCCTTCCCCTCTCTCCTTATATTTCTTTTTTTCTTTTTACTGTGCTGGGGAGTGAACCGGGGCCTTGCACATGGTAGGTAGCGCTCTCCCACTGAGCCACACCCTCAGCTAGCCCCCATTCTTTTTCTCTCCCACAGCACACATATGCCACCATATCTATCTATCTGTCTTGCAGGCCCTGTTCTCAGCTGGCTTCTCCGCTTGAAAAGATCTCAGCCTCATCCATGAAGAATGATTAGCTAATAAATGGCAAGTTGGTAGTGGAATTTTATTGGGAAGCTCTTTAAGAAGAACAAGCCTGAAAGACCCAAAGGAACGAAAGCATCGGCCAGGCTGCTCAAGTTTGAACCCTATTCCCTCTGTGTACCGAGGCAGACCCGACTTAACCTCTCCATGCTCCAGCCTCCTTGCCTATAAAACGGGACAGAGGAACAGCCCCCTCACAGGTTGCTGTGACTTAGCATGTGTCAGGAGCAGAGAAGCATGGCGGGTATATGGTACAGCTCAAGAGATGTTAGTGTTTGCTCTCGTTCTCACGGAGCCAAAGAACTACTTCTGTCTAGGGCTGACTGAGCAAGCTTTCTACTCAGTATTCCTCAGTTTGGATACATTAATGAAAACAGAGAAAAATTTAAATAAAGGGCTATTATTATTCATCTTTGTAAATGGTAGCTTAGAGCCTATAATACCTTGGACACAGCAACCACTCAAACATGTTGCTGAGGGATAAAAGGAAAAGAGGAAATGACATCTAAATATCTAAAATAATGTGGGAAATAATAGGGAACAGATAAGCTGAAATCTATGGCTTTCGACTGTGGTGTATCAATGAGTATAAAGTGTAATAATATAAAATATATAATGCACAGGTATAGACATCAGCCAGATATTATCTGTGCCGAGAGTAGGTGCTCAAAAGAGGTGACTTCTCTCCTTAAGCGCTACTTATGTTGCCATGAAATTTAAAAAAAAAAAGAGTCCTTTAGGAAAATTTTTTAGTGTCATAAATTTAAACTTGGTCTACATTATAAGACCTCTTCTCTGAAAACAAACAGAAATGGCGTCCATGAGCGGCAAGCTACTGGCTTAGGAAACCGAGGTGGTTTGTCTATCTTGTAGGAAGATTACATTATTTTCTTACCTCGTTTGTATGTGTAACAAACAATTTTGCTTTATTAGAGTAGCAAAAATCTCCAGTTAATTTTGTGCTTTGTATTTTCATTCTCCATAGATTATTGATTTTGTAACAATGAATACAATCTGAGATATACACTTAAAGCAAAACTTTCACTTTGTCACTGATCAGCATAAATATACCAGCAGGAATCTAACTAGGGCATTGATGAAAATGCAGCGTCACAGTGAAACCAAAGATCACACACAATAATCTTCGCATTTGACATCCCAGTACAGCCCCAGAGAGCTGCCAAACGCCAATGCCTTTGGCAAGTGACTAATGTACACAGGCAATGACACCGAACAATCCTAACACTTGTGAAATCTTCCTTATCTGTTAAACCTGAAATAAACCAACAAACATGACAAGGATGAAATCCAAAATCGGTTGAACGGGGACAATGTGCAATCATAGAAAGAACATCAGAATTGGGAGTCCGTATGTCTGAATTCTTGTCTGTGCGCTTGCGTGGATGATCCCAGGAAAGTAACTCAGGCTGGGAATCCTTCACTGTGAAAATGAAGGCGCTGGCTGATGGTTCTCTATGTGCTTTTCAGGTTTCACCTTCTATGGCTTAAAGTTCTGCACACTGATTCATTTACATGTGGTAAAGTAAAATCTCTAACAATATGAACTTGGTAGCTGGATTGAGGCCACCCACACAAAGCTGGTCAGTTCTTTACCTGCTGAGGGCCACATCAGCCCAGTCTTCAAACGAACAAACAATAAGGACAGGGTTTTGGAGGTGAGCAGCTGGTTTTCTGCCAGACAGAAGATAGTTAGTTCAAGATAGACCGCAAGGTCATGGTTATCAGAAGAAAAATTATCATGGAAGAACTACATGAGAAACCCACATCATCCTCTTTGGTAAAACAATAACAATGTGTTAACTATAATAATATTAATTTAAATGTTCTCTGTGAGCATACACAAAATATACCCATAAAGTTAGACCTTTATCGACATTAAATATACCTTCAATAGCCAGATTATATGGCACTCTCTGATGCTGTGAATTAGAACATGTTTGCCATACTTTTTCATGTGTTTCTAATTGTACAGAAAGAAGGTGTGACTCTGTTTGCTAACACTGGTTCCTATTCCATTGTCTGTAAAGTTCACCTCTTTCATCCAGTCACAGAAATTGAAGATGTCCAAGTCCCTTTTGGGCATTGTATCCACTCCCTACTTTTCTTATCAGATTGTTCTTTCTGTTCTGAAAGGCTGGCTGAGGGGTTCATATCATTTCCCTATTTGAAAGTCAAGTAGACTTTATTTCTTTGGATACAAGCTCTAACTTTGTCCTATTTCTTCCTAATAATTCAATGTAATTCCTACCTCAATCGTATTTACACAACTTTGAATATTTAACTATGATTTGCATTGTAGAAATTATTCCAATTCAATAAACATGAATGTGCAAAACAAAATTACTTCGAAAATGTCAGGTTTTCTTAATAAACATTATCCTTTCATTAAAGTATTAAAGTGCTTCTCATTTCGCAGTAATGCTTATTGTCAGCAACTAGATGAGCCTGGAATATTTTCATGCCTAACCCATGCCCCCTTTTCAGGACATGTGAAATTCTCATGTGTCTGCTGTCTTCCTCCCTTCTGTGGAGACTCAGGATCTGCACCTGGCAGGGTCTCCTCGCCTCTCCTGAGAATTCCAAATCCTGAAGAAATGGCTTCACCAGAGATACATTTCACTGGGCTCTGCCTATCTATCATTTGTATTATAAAACAACAGATTGTTGTCTTCCCAAATGTAAAGTTTTAATATTGAATACATCCTTTCAAACTCTACAGCCTCCTATCCTCCATTCCTTATGAGAGTTAGACCCATATCTTTGTAGGGACAAGATATTTTTCCCTTGAGAATCACTGAACCAAAATCCAATTCTGAATTAATCGCTATTCAAGACAAAGCCCAATAACTAAGATTAAGGAAACAATATTTGATTAAAACACAGAAAGGAACTGAAAAAGAGTACATGATGGAATGCATATTACAATATTGAATATTTTCTGATTATTAAACCAAATTATTTAAACTTTATAGTTGAAAACTAATGTGGAGACATATTTTTAAAATAACCTACTGAAGACATCATGAAATGCATCTTTCATCCATGTCGATTATAATATCACATTATATCGCTTTCCTTGGTTAAATCAATGGTTTTGTTGTTGTTGTTTGTCAAATATATGACTTACAAAGTTATAGCTTTAATTTCCACCTAGACTTTGATATTTACAACTAGAAGTTTTGGATTTTTCCAAATAAGTTCTTTTAGTCAGTTTCTACCTGGTTTAGCAACTTACAAACGAATCTGTAAAGTACTGAAAAAAATTGTCTACCATAAGAAATGGGCTAGGGTTTCAGATCAGTTGGTAGAGTGCTGCTCCACACTCTGTGAGGATCCAGGCACGATCCATAGTACTATAAAAATGGGAGAAGGATGTAGCAATCCACTTCTGAAGCAATCCCGAAACTATCAGCCATTGAAAACCCTATGAGTAGCAGAGGAGCACTGACATAGTGCTGGGCATAGCACAGTGCTGGGGAGTGTTTTGTTCTGTAGTACCTAGAGTTGCTGTGTTGGACCCAACTCGATGGCACCTAACAACAACAACCATAACAAATGTTTCTGTAAGGCCATAATTTGTAGGAAAATAAGAGAATTATAAGTAATATTTCAAATGTCTTCATTTTCTGAAATGTAATTAGAGTGAAACTTTTGTGTACTCTAAAACTAGGATGAGAATATAAATATATATATAAATATATATATATATATATATATACACAAGTTTAAAAACAGTTTTGAGAGAATTGTTGTTGTTTCAACAGATGAAACAGTACCTGGCACTGTGTCATGCTTGGCACTATTGTCAGTGCTTCTCTGCTATTCAGTAGGGTTTTCAATGGCTTCTCAAATTTTAATCTCCTGTGCTTAAGTTAAGCATTCAGGAAAGAGAAAGAAACCAGAGCCACACCAGAGGACCAGGTCTAACATGGCAGTGCTGTGGAGGCTCACACCCCAAGAAGGCACAGTAGATGAATATGGTACACCAGCAGCAGCAGGGAGGGGCCCAACCCCATGGGCATCAGTATTCTGCATTGATGTGCTTGGCAATGGTGTTCAGCTGGACATTGGAAGCTCCTTCATATATTGTACCTTAAATAAAAGGGAGCAAAAGGAACATTTAGGAGTTAAAGAGTCACACAGGAAAACAAGCTCTATAAACATCATTTCTGTGTTGACTATTAAATTATTACTAGTAAGTCATCCCATGTCCCTGGAATATGGAACTACTAGACCAGTAGTTTTGGCTAAAAGATGACAACTTTCCTCCGGTTTATAATATTCAGCATCAGCTTTCAATAGTTGAAGATTTTGGTTTTTAAACTACAATCCATAAGGGCAGTGTTATTAAGGATCAGGCAACTTTTGGAGGTGACGTATTTATTCTTCTTTCTAGTGGTGGAGCATTGGACTGCTCAGGTTTAATTAGGCACTTAGCTTCTGAAATTATATGATACTTCAAAGAATAGCATTAAACTACACTAATCATAAATATTAACAAATTTAGTAAGATAGTCAATTTTGTTGTGGTTTTGCTAAAACGCCTGCCACGGCATTTTAAAAGGCAATTTGATGTTTTTAAAAATATAAATCTATTTTTCTTGTAAGAAGCAATAGAGAAAATATCCAGCCACAGAAAGAGTCAATATACATATACTGAAGAGATTAAAACTGCTTTTGCCTAGGTAATCATAATATGGGGCTGGGATTTAGCTCAGTTGGTAGAGCGCTGCGCTGCAGTCTCTGAGGCCCCGAGTTCGATTCCCAGCACAGCAAAAATGGGAGAAGGACGTGGCAATCCACTCCCAAGGCATTCCCGAAAGTCTGCCATTGAAAACCTTATGAGGGTCTCTATGAGTCAGATACCGACTCGACGGCACCTAACAACAACAATCATAATATAAAACTGACAAATACAATAGCCCAAACACCTATTGGTGGCAAATAAAACAAAAACAAAAGAAAACATAAAAAATCTACTGACCGATCTTGGCGTCTCGGAAGAATTTTTCCACAGGGTAATCCTTGGTGTAGCCAACTCCTCCCATCCACTCGATGCATTTACTGGTTGTTAGCCCTGCAACCTAAAAGCAAGCTGCAAATTATGCATCAAAACCACACACCTTGTGCATCATAAACATGTCTGATGTTCTTTGGCAACATGGATTCACTGTTACTGGCCAATGGAAAGAATGAAGTTATTTTATAAATCACTGTTGTCTTTTTAATCCCATTCCCAACAGCATTTCTGTAGAATATCCTATTAATTCACAGAATTCCTGTTTTCTTAAGAAAACCAAGTGCTGTTCACACTCATTGTATTGCTGACAGGTATCATGTATTAGCAAACATTTATTGAGGGCATTCTTTACACTGCCCACATCCTCTGCTGGGAGATGGGCAGCCACTGCCCCTTAGGTGCTGGTGGTCAGTGAGAGACAGGCATTTAACCAACAGGCACAGAAACTGATAGACTTCCCTGGGCAGAAGAGTGTGCCAGGGAAGCGGTTGTGATCTAGACAGTGAGCTATTTGAGGAAACAGCTGGACTGAGACCTAAAGCACAAATGAGGGGCACCTCACGCTGAGGAGCCACATACACAAAGGCTCCAAGAGTAAGAGAGGCCCGCCCACCTCGGGGACCCAAGTGATACCCATCGACTGGGGTCAGCGTGAGTGGTGAGAAGAGAATGGAGGGCGGGCCAGCTGTGAGGAGGGCGAGCTGCTTGATGATGGTAATGGTCCCTCAAGGATGTCCACAGCCTAATCCCAGACGCGAAGGTGCTACCTTACAGGGCGACAGGTACTTTGCAGCTGTGATTAAATTAAGGCCCTGGAGGTGAGGAGATTATCCTGGATTATCGGGGGTGGGCCAGTGTCAATCATGAGAGGGCTTATAAGGGACAGAGGGAGGTAGGAGAGTTAGTGATTGAAAGCAGTGTGACAGTGATTGACAGTGATTGAAAGCAGTGACAGTGGCACCTAGAAGGATAGGCAGAGGGATCTGAACACACGAGATTATTGGCTATGAAGATGGACTGAGGGAGGGTGAGCGCCAGCAGGAGCTGGAGTCTCCCCTGGATCCCCCTGACAGGCGGCTCTGCTGATGCTTCCGTTTGATCCTCAGGAAACCTATTTCTGACAGCTGACCTCCAGAAGTGGGAGCTGATAAAATTCCACGGTGCTGGGTCACCACAGTTTTGGTAATTTGTTTGCTGTAGCAGTGATAGGAATTAATACAAATATTGTTCCATTTACCGTGAGAAGCCACTGAATGGTTCAAAGTGATCTCATGGACACTTTGAAAAGAGAAAGAGATGGGACCGGAAACAGCAACACCTGCCACAAAATCAGTTGGGGGACTGTAGCACTTGGGTCAAGAAGTGATACGGCTTAGACGGACAGGTGGCAGGGGAAGATGGAGAAAAACATGCAAATCCTAGAAAGCTTTCAGGGGTAGAATCCGTATGAACTGATGAAGGTCTGGATGTGAGAGGCAAGGGAAAGGAGGGTGTGGAGTTCGCTGGCAGCTTTCTGCCTGGTGTACCAGGTAGGCAGGGCAAGCTAAAGTTGGATATGTTCCTTAGAGCTCACAAGGGAAGCTGAGGCAGAGTACTAAATTTAGGGACTGGAGAGGTTCAGTGAGTATTTAAAGTCAGGGAATGAATCAGACAGGCTGCCAAGGCTGGGAAATAGCTGTCTGGTGATTTGAGTAAATTCTTCAGCCAGAGTCTAATGTGTGAAATAGAGAACTGTGTATAGGTTGTTGTTGTTGTTAGGTGCCATCGAGTCAGTGTCCTACTCATAGTGACCCTACTTACAACAGGTGAAACACTACTGTCAGTGCTTCTCTGCTGTTCATAGGATTTTCAATGGTTGATTGTTTTTTTGGGAGTGGGTTGCTGAGTCCTTCTCCCAAGTCTGCAGTACCTGGTGTTCCCAGGCAGTCTCCCATCCAAGTACTAACCAGACCCGACTCTGCTTAGTTTCTGAGGATCAGACACCACAGTGGTATGGCTGCAGGCCCATGTATAAGTAGAAAATGTTAAAAACACCGGCCATCTTTCCTAGTGTTTTAAATCTCATTTTCTCCTATTATGAACATATCTTCCATGGTATTCACTTTGCCCCAGCTGGAAACCATGGGCCAGCCACCATCACTCAGAGGCTCCTCTGTGGACTTGTGAGGGGTGCTCTCCCTGAAAACACTGAGACCCCCAGAAGGAAAACCTTTCTCTATGGCAGGGTACTTCTTATTTTTCTATTGTAAGAACTGGGGAGTCCACGTTATATTACTTGAAAAACAGCCTAAGTTGTAACAACATTCCTAAGTGAAAAGGTTAATAAGCACACATCTGAAAAAAGTATGAAGGCTGAATTGTTTAGTTTTACCTCTGACGTATAGTATTTGGCCATGGATGCTTCTTTTATGAAAGGCCTTCCAGCTTGCATGAGCCTAGCAGCATTGTATGTTAGCAGTCTTGCAGCTTCCAGCTGAGTGGCCACCTGGGCCACTTGGTGTTGCAGCCCCTGTAACATGCAGGCCCAAGTTAGAGAATCTATGATTTCCAAACCACAGCTTATCTTTAAGCCCTACTAGGACACACAACACTGACAGACTCAAAATATGCCCCAAAGGAAATTCACATTCATTTCTTTTAAACACTTTTACATATGCAATCTAAAATGAAAGGAGACATTAATTACTACCTTCAAGCTCTATGTAGAAGGCATATAAGAATAAATGAATTTCATAGCTGGGTATGGTGGTGCACGCCTGTAACCCCAGCGGCTCGGGAGGCGGAGGCAGGAGGATCACAAGTTCGAGACCAGAGGCAGTCTGCGTAACTTAGTGAGATCCTGTCTCAAAAAAGTAAAAAAATGGGCTGGAGGCGGCAGCTCAGTGGTCCAGCACTTACAGCACATATAAGCGTGAGGCCCTGGGTTCAACCTCCAAAAAAAAAGAATTTCATGTTTCAACTTGGGTCTCAATCCCAAGATGCCTCATTGTAATGATACAAATATTCCAAAATCTAAAAGCATCTGAAATCTGAAACATTTCTGGTCCCAAGCATTTCAGGTAAAGTGATGCCCCGTCTGTAAGTGGAAGAACTAGGATTTGAACCCAGGAAGTCTGACTCCAGACCCCATGCCTTGGAGTTAGGTAGCCGTAAGAAGAAAGGGCTACAGTGCTCATAGACATCTTGAACATGCCACAGCTGGGCTGCAAGGACAGTGGTTCTGCCCTTGGAAAAGACCAGGGCGTTCACAAGTGCACGCCCTGAGACCTATTCCTCCTCCTCTACCCTCTCCCACTGAAATCCCCTCGGGGGATTCCCTGTGTGGCTCTTAGACACAGCTGTCCACTAAAAGGAAGAGGGGAACATCCAGGACGGTAGAAAGAACTTAACTGGATACCTGAAAGTCAAACAACCTCTTGCCAAATTGTACCCGTTCTTTAATATATGGAATAGTGCAGTCAAAACATCCTTGGGCCAGTCCCAGCATCTGGTTAATAAAGAAAAAAGACCCAGATTTCTTATTTTGTTACAAATTCACGATTTACTGACTTACTTTTGTAAATCCCTTTCACAAGCAGATCGAATAGTTGGGGTAGGCAGAAATGGAGCAACTGAGACACTGAGGTGCGCTGGATGTGAATTACCCATTTTTGCCCACTGCCTTTGTAGAACTGAACTGGCAGTAATTGAGACCAAGTTTGGCCTGATTCCATAGGAAGCGGAGTATGTTTAGTTATAGCACAGAGGTGAATCTCATGGCATGGCTGTGTTTACACAACCAGGCTATTGTTTAGCAATCTTCTCCTGTAAGATCTGCCTCTCCAGGAATAAAATGATCCAAAGAAATTTTGCCCAGGGCTGACCTCAAGGATGGTAGAGGGTTCCCTCCAGTTCTCGAGGTCCAATTTTTCATAACATTCGATCTTCCTGTCCGTTGTGTATATGATTAACAAGAGCCTCGATGGAACAGGCATTGGAATATAAGACAGCAGAGTTTCTCAACACTGGCTGCACATTAGAATCCTCTGGGGAACTTGATAAAAAATACTGATACCCCGGTGTAACAGCAGAGTGTAACAACTAAATCCAAACTCTGTGGGGGAAAGGCGATGATGGAGCCTGGCTTAAGTATCAGTATTTTAAAAACTCCCTGAGTGATTTAATGCACAGCTAAGAGTTGAGACACCTGACAGAGAGCATCTGGGAAAACATTAATTTACCTGCTTGAAGAACAAGTCAGGACTGGTAACATTTTAGCTGAACTGTCTCCTTGCTAACCAATTTCCACATCTATTGAACAATTCAAGCTTAGAAATGGTTTCTCAACTTCCACATTAGGTAGCCATTAAATCATTACCTAATTATGTCAAACTATGTAGGTTTTAGAAAAAGAAAAAAAAA
>VMDO01019274.1:0-40076 GCA_007922755.1 Pedetes capensis | reverse complement strand
AAGATAGAACCTCAACAACTTTTGCGTTTCTTAAAATTTGTTGCTCGTGTATGTCCTTGGTTTCCTGAGAACGGCACATTTGACTTGAAATTGTGGTCTAAAGTAGGGAAAGAATTACAGGAATATTATGAGGACAATGGACCTGTAAAAGTACCAGCTGATACTTTTGCCTTATGGCGACTGGTCCGAGATACAATTGTCATCAGGAATGAACTAGATAAATTAAAAGATGAAATTGAAAGCAACCATGAACAAGCCTCAACCTTAGAGGCAGAACCTATTATTGATCAAAAGCCTGACTGCCTAGGAAGGTTATATCCCAATTTAGCCAATTATGGCAACATTCAAGGGGATAATAAAGAGGATGAGTGGCTTCCTCCTCCCCTAGAGCCAGCAGTCTTTCCAGCAGAAAGACAAGGTAAATCAGAAACTGAAACTGAGAAAATATTGAAAGATATTCTAGATCGATTGACTTTGTTGGAAAAACAACAGTCATCTCAAATCTTGGAGCCATCAGCTCCATCTTATAACCCGCAGTATACTAACCCATCTAAGGAACTTTCTACACCTGACCCTGCTACAATTGCAGTCGACAAGTAGTTATCTTATTTTGAATAATACAGAAACTGGAAGCTTGATGGAGGATACTGTTCTAACAGAAGCATTAAATATGTAGAATCAGTTTAGTTGTCAGATGGTAGATGAAGAGATAGTTATCACAGGTTAAATAATTAAAGATTCAGGCAACACTGAACACACTGTAAACTATCACCTACAATCTGCCTGCTGAACTTACTCTAGGGGAAGATGTTAGAAAACAGGCCATTAATAGTATGTGTTGGTTGTTTCTGTTTTGTTCCATAATATGTTGAAAGAAAGAGGGTAAGAAAAAATGAGCTGGACTTACAAGAGAATGAGAATCTAGAAAATATGATCTTTGATTCTCACCCTTCTAGATGCCATATTGTTGTTACTGTTGTTGTTAGGTGCCGTCAAGTTGGTATCTGACTCATAGTGAGCCTCATAGGGTTTTCAATGGCAGACTGTTTCGGGATTGTCTTGGGAGTAGATTGCCAGGCCCTTCTTCCATAGATGCCATATAGTATGTGATAAAATTTAGGAAAGTCTTAAACCCAGTGAAACTTCTCAGTTGGACAGAGTGACTCAGCTTTTGCCCAAATTTGGATTAGGGATTCAAATTCCTAAAAACTTGGTAGCCCCTAAGGAGCTGGCACTAAGCCACAGGCACTTAAAGATGAGAAATAAAGGAAATGGGGCATATTTTAACTATATCTAAGAAGGAATTTTAGGTGTGATTGCTGGCACATGCAAGCTACAAGAAACAAATATATTAGAAGATTCTATTTGTTGACAGAATTTTATTGTTGTTGTTGTTAGGTGCCGTCGAGTCGGTATCCGACTCATAGTGACCCTCTGTACCACAGGGGAAACACTATTGTCAGTGCTTCTCTGCTGTTCATCAGATTTTCAATGGCAGGTTGATTTTTGGGAGGGGGTTGCCAGGTCCTTCTCCCAAGCCTACAGCTTCTGGTGTTCCCAGGCGGTCTCCCATCCAGGTACTAACCAGGCCCCACCCTGCTTAGCTTCCGAGATCTGACGGGATCGGATGCCACAGGGCTACAGCTGCAGGCAGAATTTTATTAACAAAAGAGAAAACATGAACTTGGTCTAAAACAATGGAGGATTTGTGAGAAATTTTATCAACAATATTAGGCAAGATGCAAAACCTTTGCAGTACTCACAAAGGATACATTTCCCAACCCCTACTTCAGATGTCCACAGGGAAATGACAAGCAAGAAACAACCTTTCAGAGGACAGAGCCAGAAACGCCTGGGAGCAGTTCCTCCCAGGGAGTAGAATTAGGGTATAATCAAGAAACCTTTTCATTTTCAAGGATAGATTGACTGCACATTGTTTACTAAGCAGGTGCCATAGGTTTTCCATGCCAGTGTCTTATTATATTGAGCTCATTCTTTGTTTTCTGTTTTTTGTTTTTTGGTTTTTTTTTGTTTTTGTTTTTGTTTTTTTTGTTTTTTTTTTTTTTTTGACATAACAATGTTAAAATGCTACTGTTAGCTTTTGGGGAAGAGGTTATACGGATACTTACTTCTTGCAGGTGCTGATGCCATGAAAAAGAAAATGCAAATTCTAGACTTTGATCTAGCTGCAGTGAGTGAATGAACATTGGATTGTCTGCCTCACTAGAGAAGTCATTCTGTGTGTATACGTAGAAGTAAGAATGCAAAAGATATTTCATATTGGAAGGGTTGATGTTGACAAAGAAAATAGTACATATTCACCAAGTACACCTTCTTTCTTGGCACACAGGAAAACTACATTTTTTAAGTCATCCTTTTGATTAGTTTGAGGTTACCTGATTCAATCCAGGATGCATGAGAATGCATGGAAAGATCTATGCCTCTACCACAGATGGCCAAAAATCATCTGTATGATCCTCTGATTTCTTCTCTTTTGCAGAGATTTCAGAAGATATTTCATGTAAATAGTAGAACCAGGTGATGGAGAAAACATAGACCTGTGAATGATTCCATAGAGAGGTGTCACACCTGCCCAATACATTGGACTATGATGTAAGGGATGAGTATGTATTTTCCTATGTCATTACACTTTGGAATTATTTGGTATAGAAATGTATTATTTTCCTAGGACTGACATGATCAATGATCACAAACTCAGTGTCTTAAAACAATAAAAATTTATTCTCTCATAGTCTGGGAGATGAGAAATCTAAAATCAAGGTTTCCATAGAGACATGTTCCTTTCAAAGGCTGAGGGGAACTTTGCTTTCTAATATCTTTCAGTTTCTAGTGGCTACTGCCATTTTGGTTGTCTGTTGACTTACATGTGGGTCAGTGTACTCCCTCCTCCTATTTTCACACCTATTTCTCCTGTGTTTGTGTCCATGCTTAAAATATTTCTCTGCTTTTCCAGTGACATTTCTTATTGAATTTAAGGCTCAACATTCAGTCTATTGAATATACCATGGATTGCCAAAAGAACCAACAGATCTGTCCTAGAAGAAGTGCAACCAGAGTGCTCCTTGGAAGCAACAATGGCCAGACTGTGGCTTACATATTTCGGACATTTAGTCCAGAGAGATCAATCCCCGGAGAAAGACATCATGTTTGGGAGAATGGCAGGTCAACGATAAAAAGGAAAACCCTCCACCAGATGGATGGACAGTGTCTGCAGCAATGGGCTTAAACATAAATAAGATCGTGTGCCTAGCACAGAATTGGGAAATGTTTCAATCTGCTGTATGTAGGTTCGCTGAGTCGGATTCCACGGCACCTCAAAAAAAAAAAAAAAAAAAAAAAAAAAAAAAACCTTCACTCTACTAAGAACATTTACCCCTATTTGATCAATTAATCTCTCAAGTTATACTACACATTTTTCCTAATAAATATTGTTCTCTACAATAGAAATGCAGCCATAGCATCCTGGCATCTTACCCCACCTAATCTCAGAAGCTAAGCGGGGTCAGCCTGCATAAATTCTTAGATGAGACACCACCTGGGAATACCAGGTGCTGCAGGCTAGGGGGAAGAACCTGACACTCCACTCCTGCCATCAAAAAATCCTATGAATAGCAGAGAATGATTGAAAACAGCACCGTGGATAGCACAGTGTCTGAGAGTGTTTTTTTTTTTTTTTTTTTCTGTTATACATACCATCGCTATAAGTCAGACCAGACTGGACAGTACCTAACAGCAACAATAATAGAAGTCAGTATTTCACAACTTGTATTACTCTAAATGAAGTTAAGTGATACATATATGAATATTAATAATGATATTTGTCATTTTAAAGTTTATCCTTAATAATCTGAAATTGCTCACGTAAATAAATTCATTTTAAAAGACAGTATGTCAAGTAATTGAAAGAAAATAACTGTTATTTTTCCATGTTGTTTGAATCCAGGACCTCACACATACTAGTTTGAATCAGTGTTTTTCTTCTATGTAAATATTCATGATTATTTTCCTAGATTATTTTCAACATTAAAATAATTATTATAAAATATACATTTAAAAATGTACTCATTACAAAATTACTTTTAATGACCAGAAAATTCATAACCACCAGATACAAAGTAATTAATTTAAATATTTAAATATTTAGTGTTTTTTTTTTTTCCACCTGCAGCTGTAGCCCTGTGGCATCTGATCCCATCAGATCTCGGAAGCTAAGCAGGGTGGGGCTTGGTTAGTACCTGGATGGGAGACCACCTGGGAACACCAGAAGCTGTAGGCTTGGGAGAAGGACCTGGCAACCCCCTCCCAAAAATCAATCTGCCATTGAAAACCCTATGAACAGCAGAGAAGCACTGACAATAGTGTTTCCCCTGTTGTACAAAGGGTGGCTATGAGTCAGACCGACTCGACGGCGCCTAACAAGAACAAGAACAAGTGTTTTTTTTTTTGTTTTTTTTTTTTACAAATTTAAACACTGGTGCATTGAACATCATTATAGAAAAACCTTTTAATTTATATTATTCTCAACATAATCTTTAGTAAATTAAATATTAGTATCATTTTGTAAGAGGAAATATAATATTGAAATTTTTATTAGATTTGACTCCCAACTGGAAATTAATTTTGAAAAAAAAAGTTTATTTATTTGTGGCACTGTGGGTGGGACCCAGGGCCTTGTGCATTCAAGGCAGTGTTCTACCAATGAACTACTCCTCAGGTCCCTTTTTTATTTTTTATTTTTTATTTTGAGACAGGGTCTATGTAAGTTACACAGGCTGCTTCTGCCTTCTAAGTCACTATCCTTCTGTCTCAGCCTCTCATGTTGCTAGGATTACATGTATGCACCATGGCTCCTGGCTTCTGTCTATTTTAGCAATATCAGCAAAGGGGCTTTCCTGATATCCTTGAAATCATGGAGGTTGATGGCATTGAAAAAGAATAAATGTAGCCTCTAACACTAGAAAATGGATATTTTTTAACATGACTATGCAACAGGCAAACTACAGGTTTGGACAAATGATATTAAACAGTGATTGGCCTTGGGGAAACTTATTAAGCTTCCGCCTACAGCCTCATTTTGGGAAGAATAGTTGTTCCCAATCTTTTCTTTCCCAATGTGCCCATATAGAGATAGCTTCTTTAGGTTCAAGAAATATCAATTATAATAGTAACTAAAGCACAGGAAAAAAATACATATTGGAAGAAACAATAGTGTCAAGCCACATTGAGCATGATGTTGGATCAAAGCAAAACTTTGTACCAAAAAAAAGTAACATTCTACATTAACAAGACTTATGTCCCTAACACTAGCCCATCAGAATACAAAGAAAAATAGACAATAACATAAATTAATTGACAGAGGATCCTTTGATTCAATTGTAATCATATAAGAATAAATTAAATCCATTTGAACAAGGACATGACAAATGGTCTTATAAAATTTCTTACTAAATGAAAGTATTTCAAGGACCTCATTATATTTTCTATTATATTTAGCATTTTCTTCTGCATATTCATTAGAGATATTTAACCAGACATAAAAGAGGTAATAATTTATGTGAATTCATATCAATTTTAAATTGAATATCATTTGAGCAAACATATGTTTTTGGCATATTGTAAAGATACAGAATTAATGCATCAAATAGCAGGATTAAATCTCATTCTTATGAATATATTATGTTCCAAATTTTCCTAAAGTCAACAGAAAAGAAAGAGAATTAGCACATTATTTATACTAATGTTAATTCTGTCCAAATTTCCAGAGCTATTTATCTTATTTATTAACTATGCTTTGATTAAAGGGTCCAGTTAAAATATGTTTATATTTCCCTTTTTGTATTCAACTCTACTTAAAATATGCTAATCTGAGAATAGGAATGTGAGTGGAAAATCAATAATGAATTTTCTACATTTTCTTCCCTATTTTGACCATAAAAAGAAAGATAAAATCTCTTTTCACACAGATCTGGCAATTGACTGCTAGTAAATCATACAAAAGCTAGCATCTTTGCATTTCCTTTCACTTTATTTTTATTTGACCATAGTAAATAATCCATTTCCTTATGATTCTATAAAAATTCAATTCGGTTAAAAGGATTTTAATTTGGTGACTGCTGTACAAAAAATTTTTAATATCCTCTATTATTATCTTTCATCAAAACCTGAAATCTATTCAGATAAATATTTTGATTCATTTGGTCTTGTATGGGACCAGTAATTAAACATTTCTAACAGTGTCCTTGGTGATGCCAATGCTGCTGTTCTGTGGACCACAGTTTCAATAGTAAGGCTCTAGTCACGTTAGGTAACTATTCAATTTTAATTTTATTAAATAATTATCAAGTTATAGAATATTAACCTAATATGACAACATCCAAAAAGAAAAAATCACACAAAGGGAAGCATACCCAGAAATAGAATAATTTGACAAGTTTAAATTTTCATTTTGGATATGTTTTGCATGTACTAACTATGCAACATTCTTGTTAAACAGTCAATCCTTTCCAACTATGGGAGTACTTCACAACTACACTAACACTTTCTCAACTACAAGATTTTCTTGTATATTACTCTTTATATATATTTTTTTTTTCAGTGCTCACAAGTAATTTTGGCAGCTTAACAAGACCTCATCTCTTCTTTCCCAGCCATGTGCTACTTAAGTAATAATGAAGAACTTTTGAACAAATGGAAGTGAGAATTGTTAAGAGTGTCTCCCTTGAGGTCTACCTTAAGGTCCCACCAAAAGGTGCCAATTACTGAGATCATCATTTAGTCCCACCTTTGAGGAATATCTGCCTGATCTCCTGCAGCGTTTTTATTCTTCTTTGTCAAAATATTATCTATAAAGATTACTTATCCAAGAATGAACTTACCAAAAGGAGGAATTTACTGGACAACACAATGTAACAATTCACTTGAGGAAATTATGTTCTTTAGAAAACTTCAACATCTTATTCATTGTTACATACACATATGTATACAGACACACCAGCAAAATATATTTATAGATATGGAGAGCATAAAACAACTGAGCAAATTATTGATAACAGAAATGTTTGACAGAAATATGAAATAGTCCTTTTGCTTTCTAAAAAATATGTCTTTGTACCTAATAACAATAAACTTACTTAGAGACAGCATATCATAGTGGTTAAAGCTAAGTGCATTGGAATCAGAGGGTCTTAGTTGGAATTCCAGTTCTTTTATTTAATAGCCCTGGGACCTAGGGCATTTAACCATTCCAGGTCTTCAATTCTTCACAATAGCTTCTGCTTCGAAAATTTATATTAGTTTTTACTGCATAATAAAAACCGGAAACCACATAGGCATAGAACAATAAGCTTCATTTTCCTACTCATCACTCTGTGGGTCTACAGGTTGGCTGGGGCATTCACGTGTGGATTAAGTTAGTCTATGCCTTGTTCTGAGACCTAAATTGGAAGCACAATGCCTACCTGGAGGCATATCTTCTTCATAGTGGAGTTCTGAAGCTTCCAAGGGGGTGAACAATAGAATATCCTATTTCTTATGACCCACTTTGGCACAATGATATCATCATTTTAGTTCATGAAATTTTATTGACCAAGCAAGTCATATGCCAGCCCCAACACACTGGAGTTACCTATTGATAAAATAAGTTATGTGCCAGGCTCATCTCCACGAATTACCACCTAAGAGGTGGTAAGGTGAAAGGTAGTGACTATTATTTGTTTAAACAGTGATTGAATTTTCCTAAATTTCTAGTTGTTGTTGTTAGGTGCCATCAAGTCAGTGTCTAACTCATAGCAACCCTACCTATAATAGGCAAAACACTATTGTTAGTGCTTCTCTACTATTCATAGGATTTTCAATGGCTGATTGCTTTTTGGGAGTGGGTTTCTGGGTCCTTCTCCCAAGTATACAGCACCTGTTGTTCCCAGGCAGTCTCCCATCCAAGTACTAACCAGCCCGACACTGCTTAGCTTCTGAGATCTGAAGGGATTGGACACGACAGTGGTACAGCTACAGGCAAATCTCTAGTAAGGGATTTAAAATGCACTCCATATGGTTACTGAGATGTATAATAAATATTCACTAATGCCTAAAAACATTTAGAACTGATCTGGCTTGTTGTTCGCCAGCCATTTTCCTTCTGCTCTTAGACATACAGCTCAACTACGTTTCTCAGCTTCTCTTGCATTTAGGTGCAGCCACTTGTCTGAGTTCTGGCCAATGGGAAATAGACAGACCTGATCTAACTGGGCCTCAGCCTGGCTCACAGAACTCTAACACACACACTCTCCCCCTGCTGCAGGCTTGAAGTCCAGTCCCAGAAGAAGACCCCAGAGGATTTAGTGTAGTGTGTCCCATAGAATTTTTGTGATGATGAAAATCCTTAATGTCTGCATTCCCCAATAAAGTAGTATCTAGTCAATTGAAGCTATTGGATACTTGAAATGTAGTCTAGTCTCTGCAGCTGAGGAACTAAAACTTTAATTTCCGTTAGTAACTATCTGTGACTAATGACTATCATATTGAACTTTGCAGTTCTAGGGAAAGTCAAAAGCCTTAGATAAAAGGAGATGGCAAGTTTGCATGGAAATCATATGATCTAACTAGAACATTAGCTACATATAAAATTTTACTTTACTAAATTACTGACCTTTGAGTATTGTTTGATGGAGCTCAGCCTACTCTAACTCATAGGGAGCACATAGAGCATAGATCAGCTTTTAGGCCGTAGCACAAAGTTTAAGTCTTGTCTTCACACTTACTGACTTCATGACATTGAGCAAATTACCTAACCTTTTCCTTTATCTATTAAAGGAGAATGTTACCAGACCCTACTAATAAGGTCATATGAGGAACAAAATAATTTCATGTAATGCTTTTAGAATGATAGCCAAAACAAAGTGAGCTTAAAAATGATAGTTATAATTGTTATTAACCAGTTAAATAGCTGAAAACACATAATTCATGAGTGTCACTCTAAAATCCATCCTTACCTTAATGAAATATTTATGATAAAATACTTACCTGGGGACAAGGATTGAAACAAGCCATGCTAACAGTAAGATAAATTTAGACAGGATGGATTAAAATGGTTTATGACCACTTTTCAGTATTACATCTAGGACTTTTTAATAAATTGCAATGAAACAAAAAAAGAAAATTAACTCTGAGCTATGTTATAAAAATGATTAAGGAGAAGGAGTGCTTAAAAAGACATACTAATTAATAATAATAAACATTTAAATCATAATTGCAAAAACAGGCAAAGACATAATATAGCATGAATATTTTAAAAAGTTGTGTTTGGTTCAAGCACTTTTCTACTAAACCTACCAACCCACATTGACTATGATTTCTTCGGGATAGTCAGTATTAGGGAAAATACAAGTATGTCCACATCCATGCAGTTGTAGAGAAAAGAAAGTGGATATGGAACAGAGTGGGTAGTTTATGATAGGACTTTTACACTAAATAAAATGCAAATTAAGCCGATTATTGTGGAAGTGTGAAATTTCCATAATAAGTTAACAAATTACCATGAGCATAATTTCATATGCACTTTAAGGCAACATTTTTCATCAATTTAGAAAAGTCTTATTTCATCTAATTAAAGCAAAGCTTAATACATTTAGTGATAGAAATTTATACCAGGAAACAATGCAATCACAATTCATTTTTATTATATTTTAAATCAAGTGACATATTTTTGAGAAAGGAGAGAGCAACTCATTCTATGTGATAGCTTTCTCTTATTTGCACACATTGTTAAAACTTCAAAAAAATCAAGAATTTCATGGCTATGGATCATGGTCTGAAAGTATAATTTGATTAGGGCATTCGCATCTTGTAACACTGGTGTATGAATCAAGAAAAAGTTCAAATACTGACTTAAAATACACATTTTACAACTTTTGAAATAGAACTGCCCTAAATATTGTAGGGGGCTGGGATTTAGCTCAGTTGGTGGAGCGCTGTGCTGCAGTCTCTGAGGTCCGGAGTTCGATTCCCAGCACCACAAAAATGGGAGAAGGGCCTGGCAATCCACTCCCAAGGCAATCCCGAAACAGTCAGCTATTGAAAACCCTATGAGGGTCGCTATGAGTCGGATACGACTCGACGGCACCTAACAACAACAACAACAAATGCTTTTGTGTAAATAAATGTTCTTAGCTGGGTGTGGTGTCCTATAATCGCAACACTCAGAAGGAATGAGAGTTTGAGGCCAGCCTGGGCTACATAGTGTGATCCTGCTTAGAAAGTAATTAATTAATTAATTAATTAATTAATACATCTTTTTACCCATGAATTTCCAAGAACTTATCAATTCAGGGAGAGTTGTGCTTGTTGCTCTGTTTGATTTTGTTGAGCTTCTTTCTCAGTATTAAAAAAATATCGGATATCACCTTCCTCCCTTAGATCATATCATCTAGTCCCATGGCTTAAATACAATCAATATATTAACAGCTTCCAAACTTCTGTTTGCATCTCTCACAATATCAGTCAACTTTTCTGGAGTAACAAATGACCAAAACATCTGAGAGGCTCTCAGTATTTATTTTTTAGGTATACCACTGGATTGCCAGTGCTCTGATACACTTCACTAGAGCAGCTCAGCCTGCAGCCGTAGCCCTGTGGCATCCAATGCTGTCAGATTTCAGAAGCTAAGCAGGGTCAGGCCTGGTTAGTACTTGGATGGGAGACCTCCTGGGAACACCAGGTGCTGAAGGCTTGGGAGAAAGACTTGCAACCCACTCCCAAAAATCAATCTGCCATGCCATTGAAAACCCTATGAACAGCAGAGAAGCATTGGCAATAGTGTTTCGCCTGTAGTACTTAGGGTCACTACTAGTCAAATACCGACTCAATGGCACCTAACAACAACAACAACAGAGCAACTCAATCTCACATGTCTTCTCATCTCAGATCTCAGGCTTGGGGATTAGAATCCCTGAAACATGTCACTTCCATTGTGGAGGAAAGGAGAAAGGGACCAAACTAAAGCATTCAGGCACATACTTTAAAACTTTTGTTCAGACACAACAAATTTCAATTTTGTTAATATCCTATTACCCAAAGCCCTTCATGTGGCCAAACCCAAAGTAACGGGTTAAGACGTAAGTTCTACACATCAGGAAAGATGGCAAGAGAGGAGGAGAAAAATACTTATGAACAATTCACCTCATCTATTGCCCTCTCAATGCAAGGCTCATAATTACACTGGAGGTAATTAATGACTCTAGTTGGATGTTTAATAAACACCTTCTCTTAGCATGCCCCAAATTAAACCTTTGATTTCCAGTGCCCTCTCTAAGCTGCAATCCACTAGCCTGTCTTTTCTGGCTCAATAAATGGCGTTGTCATCCATGTTATATTCCTGACCACCATTCCTAAGTACAGTATTCTGTCCATATTTACACACACATACCTAGGCACTTGATTACACACACACACCTATGCACTTGATTACTTTTCACATGGCAGGGCAGAAGCCATACACACACACACACACACACACACACACACACACACACACACATACATACATATACATATGGGCTGGGATTTAGCTCAGTTGGTAGAGCACTGCGCTGCAGTCTCTGAGGACCCGAGTTCAATTCCCAGCACTGCAAAAATGGGAGAAGGGCCTGGCAGTCCACTCCCAAGGCAATCCCGAAACAGTCAGCCATTGAAAACCCTATGAGGGTTACTTTGAGTTGGATACCGACTTGACGACACCTAACAACAACATATATATGTATATGTATATGTATGTATATTATATATATATACATGTATATATACATTTGTATTATAAAAACTGTCAAATATATGAAAAAGAGATAATGATCTAATTAATTCCATGTACCCATCTTCAACAAGTCTTAAATTTATAGCCAATTTTGTTTCACTAAAACTCATGGATCTCCATCTCCCTACAGGCCCCCCAATGTTTTTTAATGAATTCTAAGTGCCATATTATTTTGCCATTGAGATTCCAATATAAAGAGTCTAGAATACTTAAACCATCAAACAAATGGCTTTGGAACCCTGGTCTTAGTCTCCATCACTACTGGAATAAAAATCGAATTTCCCTGATATCTTTAGTAACATTCCACACCTGCATCTCCAATCTCTTTGCTCTCATGCTATCATCACCCTCATTCAGTAGCTCTTGACCCACTAGAACTCTGTTCTAGTTCTCCTTGTTTGAAAAACTCTCCTGTGCTGTATCCACATGGCTATGTGCTTCTTGTTATTTAAGGTGACATCAATCTGAAGCAAAGAATCATTAATGCTATAAGCAAATTTAAAAAATCCTAATGCTCATCATGATCTGAGTCATTCTTTTTGCTTTATTATCTTCCCTCTGTTTACTAGGATATGAACTTCTTGAGAGAGAGTGTGTGGGCTATTTTCTTACTACTACATCTTTATTCTAGAATAGTGCCTTTCTGATATTATATATTTAATAGTTATTTGTTAAATGAATATTTTTGGTTCTATTGACTAGTGAATTTTCAAATACTTATTCTAAAACCCTTACTATTTTCATTTAAGGAATTAAATAAGCTTCATTAAAGCATATGATTTCTCAATCTTACTATATATATTTGTCCAAGATTTAGAGATACAGCACAGAAATAGGTGAACATCATCTTACATTTTAAGATTCCTTTAATGTGTTGGTATGTTAGTATCTTATTTAAGCAAGGAATGAGGCACAACAGCTGGCTTAAGGAATGCACAGGGCACTAAAGAGAAGTAAAAGACACATCCAGAATAACTGTTGTGACATAATTTCAGACAGTGTGAAAATAAAAATGAAAAATCAAGATTTCAACTTTTAGTTTTGCTTTTGAAATATTTAAACACAAAACCAGTTCAAATATATACAGAAACATTGTATGAAATTTATTTTTAGTTAGCTTACTTGTGATTAAAAAGCCACTAAGAATCAACATCTCTGTCAAATCCTTGACCACAATTAAGTCTGAATGGCTAAAAATAATCAAATAAAATATATAAGCAATGAGGAAATAGAAGCATCCAGGGAGGGCTCATAATTAAAGGTCATACCACAAAGATTGCATCTGTAGGTACTGATGGGTGGGGAGGAGGGGCGATAAGTTTTGTCAACTTTTATATTATCTCTGTTCAAATAATGATTTGCAGGTGTGCCATCTTTGCAAATACAGCCACCTTTATAACTTCAGGTCGGATTTCCTCCTCTAAGGTATTTGTTGAAAAACATTAGGATACATTACAGGTTAAAGGTATTTTACAGGCAAAAATTCATTACCTAGACAGATTTTAATTAGGAATAATATTTTTCCCACCCACCTGGGACAGAATAAAATTGTTTCAAAAATCATCCTCAAGTGGATAAAAAGACAGAAAGAAAGTAAGCTATTCTTACTGGCATTAAAACAGGAAACCAGAAGCAATCAGGACCTCCCCTTATTGATGAGCTTAGCATATGTAAAAAGAAAATAAAGAGAAAATTATTTAGGGGGATGCCACTTACTAATTTCGTTATCTTTCTGTTTGTGTTTTACATACAAAGAAATGAGATACTATGGTTATTCCATGTTGGAAAGAAAACTCTATCATCATGATATGAAGACTAGTGTAGCAGGTGCAGTTGTTTCAAACTCAGCTGTGTAAAATCATAATTTTGTTTCCTATAAATCAATCTGGTTTCAATCCTAACCCCATTCTTCCCAGGAGAGCATAAACACCATTTTGCCAATTCCAAATAGGCTAAATAATCACTCCTCCATTTCCCTCTCTATTTTGGGTTGCATATAAGTGTCAAGGTCACTGAAGTGAATGAAAGCCTGATAGTGGCATCTTGTCCCCTATCACTATCTGCCTATAGTAATATCTACTAAGACACATTCTCCAGTCTATTACTGCAGTTAATATCTCTACCACGGCATCATTTGAGGTGTCCAATTCTCAGGTAGTTTCCTATCATAAGTTTCATGCATATATGCCACTGCAAGTCCCTCCCAATTTATTTTGACTCACAAAGAAATACTAACCTCACCCAGAAAATCTTTGTCTATACTGTAAGCCTTAATTGTGATTGGAGAACTGATTCAACCACTTCATTACTAGTCCTCAATGCCAACAGGACATGTAGAACATTGACAACACAGATTTAACTTCAGAATCCTAAAATTATTTCAGAACCCTACTGTCTTCCATTAGTTTAAATGCAACTCAAGTGAGAGAAGAATGGGTAAGAAACCCATAACAATATTTTGATTGCTAAACTCCCTCCTCCAGCCATTCTGGAGAGGGTTCAGGGAATGAATTTTGTGTAATCATGTATTTTTTTTTTCTTGAATCTTGTTCCTGAGATAGCATCTTTTAAAATATGAAAGGGAAGAGTTTGGGGGCTATGGCTTAAGGAAGGAGTTTGGAGGGCTACAAGTTTACTCTTCTGTTCTCCTGAGATCTTCCTTTCTTAAAGCAGTGAATGCTTCTTGTCCAGTTGCCTTGTAAGGAAGTACCTAATGATACAAGGAGACTTCATAATGTTTTAAAATTTTCAATATTATCAGTAATACATTAGTTTTCTGAACTTAATCATTTAACTAGTGACAGCATAGTATTACCCTTCTGTACCACTCTATTATAAAACATCTTTAAAAAGATGTAGGTTGAATTGACTTCATATTGTATTTTACTTTCGTTTATATGAAAAACTACCATCCACTAATTAAAAATCTGTTATATCTAAAACTTAAGCTAAAATAGTACAAGCATTGTGTTCTTATCAGAATTTACTCTTAAACACAGCTGTTGGGTTTAATTTACAGAATCGAAAAGGAATGGAAACTTAAAAAGAAATTTATTATTTTCCATGATATTAGAGGTATTTATTCATGAATAACCACTCATTAAAATATTTTAAGTGAAACTGATGAATACTAAGAATATTGTAGCCAGGGTAATTATCAAAGCTATCTCATACCAAATATGATTTTGTAGATGAACTAGAAAACTCCAGTCTTCTCATTGCCATACAGAATTTAAAAACTAAAGACAAAAATCATCTTGTGAATTTATAACAATGTACTACAATAGTAATGAGTATATAGGATTTTGTTGACTTATAACTTCCAAACTTCCTTTCAGACTCAAGATCACTCAAGTCTCACAAGACACTCTATGAAGTAAGCAGAATGACATATTTTCCTTTAAGTGATAAGTGATTAAAGTCAGAAGAAATAAAATATTTAGTTGAAGACATAAGTCACGGATAGTCAAAAGAGCTAGAGCTCTATGTTATAAATAATAATACAATGCTTTTTCATATAATGTTGTTGTTAGGTGCATCAAGCCAGCATCCAACTGGTAGCGACCCTATATGCAACAGGCGAAGCACTATTGTCAGTGCTTCTCTGCTATCCAAAGCGTTTTCAATGGCAGATTGATTTTTGGAAGTGAGTTGCTGGGTCCTTCTCCCAAACCTACAGCACCTAATGTTGCCAGGGTACTAACCAGGCCCGACCCTGCTTAGCTTCTGAGATCTGACGGGATCGGACACCCCAGTGCTACCGCTGCAGGCTTTTTAATATATTACAGTTCTCAAACTTACTGCAGCAAAACCTGGAGGAGAGTTAACTGTACAGAGAGATGGATTTCAAGTATTAGCTGCACAACTTAATTAACTATACTTATAAAGGCTCTGATGAGCTTCATAGATTGTAATTTTCTAGGGTTTCAATTGATTGTCTCACTTGCTAAGTAATGTATTATTCTAGAATATTTTAAAAGAGATATTCTGTTCTTAAAAATTGTTCCAAAGTCTTATTTACATACTAAAATGCTTACTAATCTATTTTCCTGGTGTTTGGAAAGACAAACATATGCCTAGCTCTTTCTTGAAATAACATACATCACAAGTTAGTCAAATCATGATTAATGAGGACTTATTGGATACCAACTTATGAGTCTTCAATAAATGATGCATATTCATTTTAAATGGATTGCATAATTCAACAATGAAGAATGGAAACTATGATAAATAACAGGCGAAAGTGATAGAGATTCAGGTGACTGTTTTATCCTCACCGAGCATCAAGATTTAAGCAAATACAGAATTCATTACACTTCTTCAAATAAAACTAAAGGAAAAAAGATCCATTCAATTTCTATAAGCGAGATATTGGAATTACTTGAAACAGGCTTGTGGTAGCTGTTCTCTGGGGAGAATAGTTGTTAACTCAATAGAATCAACTCCTGAGATGCAGGGGGAGAAAAACAAACCAATCAAGTCTAATGGTTCCTGATGAACCCAGATTAAACACAGAGATTGGTCTGGTTTAAATATACTCAAGGGAACAGTCCTTCAGATAAGAGTATCAATTTTCACTCTGGGTCAATAAGATGAAGAGTGTGTGGTTAAAAATCAGATATTGCAAATATATACAGCTTGTGTCAGGATGGCTGTTGGGAAAAAAAAGACAAGCAGAAGCAACCTTGAGTGCACATGAAGAATTAAAAGAATACGGCCAAATAAAAAAATATTAAAATTAATAAAGGAATTAAGAAATGTAAACAGTCATAAATAAATGTGCAAAACTCAGTAGATTCTCTATGTGTGTATACCTTACAAATGGAAAAAATAACAAGAAAAATATACCAACAATTATGCACAAACTTTATCTAGAATATTTATGAATAAAGTGAAAAAAGTATCAAAATATTGAATAAAATAAACACATCAATAATGTAAGAAACAATATCATACATGGAAGGTAAATATTTAAGCTGCATGCTGTGGAGCACCTGTAATCTCAGGGACTCCAGAGACTGAGACAAGATGATTGTGAGTTCGAAGCCAGAGACAACCTGCTCAACTTGCCAAGACCCTGTCTTAAAATGAAAAATAGAAAAGAAACTGGAGGTGTAGCTCGGTGGTAGAGTATTTGCCGAGCCTGCATGAGGCCCTGGGTTCAACCTCTCTAGTACTGAGTGAAAACGAAATAATCAGGATATTTTTCAACATTAATTTTTAGTTTAAAGGCAAATTTAATCAAAATCTCAGTATTATTTTTATTCTTACAAAATAATACTAAAATTAATTCATCAAAGATTATATCAAGAAAAGTCAAAAAAAAGCTTTTTCTATGATGATATCCAATGTGTTGTTGTTAAGTACCATCAAGGTGGTTCTGACTCGTTGTTGTTGTTGTTAGGTGCCGTCCAGTCAAGTCCGATTCACAGCGACCCTATGCACAGCAGATCAAAACACTTACCCATTCTGTGCCAGACAAACGATCTTATTTATGTTTAAGCCCATTGTTGCAGACACTGTGACAATCCATCTGGCGGAGGGTTTTCCTCTTTTGCGTTGACCTGCCACTCTTCCAAACATGATGTCCTTCTCCAGGGATTGATCTCTCCTGACTACATGTCCAAAATATGTTAGAAGCAGTTTGGCCATTCTTGCTTCCAAGGAGCACTCTGGTTGTACTTCTTCTAGGATAGATCTGTTGGTTCTTTTGGCAGTCCATGGTATATTCAATAGATGTCTCCAGCACCACAATTCAAAAGCATCAATTCTTTTTCTGTCTCCCTTGTTCAATGTCCAGCTTTCAGAACCATATGATGCCACTGAAAATACCATGGCATGAGTCAGACACACCTTCGCCTTCAATGTGACATCTTTTTGCTTTTCAATACCCTAAAGGGATCTTTTGCCACAGCTTTCCTAGACCAATGCGTCTTTTGATTTCTTGGCTGCTGCTTCCACAGGTGTTGATTATAGAGCCAAGCAAAGCAAAATCTTGGACAACCTCAATCTTTTCTCCATTTATCGTGAAGTTGCATGCTGACCTAATCGTAAGGATTTTTGTTTTGCTGATGTTTAGACGTAACCCATATTGAGGCTATGATCTTTGATCTTCATCAGTAAATGTTTTAAATCCTCTTCACTTTCAGCAAGCAGAGTTGTGACATCTGCATAACGCAGGTTGTTAATGAGTCTTCCTCCAATCTTGATGCCATGTTCTTCCTCATAAAGTCCAGCTTCTCAGATTATTTTCTCAGCGTATAAATTGAAGAGATAGGGTGAAAGTATACAGCCCTGACGCACACCTTTCTCAACTTTAAACCACACAGTGTTTCCTTGTTCTATTCGAACAACTGCCTCCTGGTTCATGTACAGATTTCTCATGAGCACAATTAGGTGTTCTGGTACTCCCATTTTCTGAATTGTTATCCATAATTTGTTATGATCCACACAATCAAATGCTTTTGCATAGTCAATAAAACATAGACATCTTTTTGATATTCTCTGCTTTCAGCTAATATCCACCTGACATCAGCAATGATGTCCCTAGTTCCCCGCCCTCTTCTCAATCCTGCTTGATTTTCTGGTAATTCCCTATCTATATACGGCTGCAGTTGATTCTGAATGATATTTAGTAGAATTTTGCTGGTGTGCAATATTAATGATATTGTCCGATAGTTTGCACATTCAGTTGGATCCCCTTTTTTGGGAATAGGCACAAATATGGATCTCTTCCATTCAGTTGGCCAAGTAGATATTTTCTAAATCTGTTGGCATAAACATGTTAATACCTCCAGTGCTGCACCTGTTTGTTGAAACATCTCTATTGGTATCCCATCAATTCCTGGAGCCTTCTGTTTCACCAGTTCTTTCAAGGCAGCTTCCACTTCATCCTTAAAGGGGGAACCTGTGACAGAAGAGGGGAAAAGAGGAGATAGAGGACAGAGGCTAATAGAAATTACTGTCAAAATTAAAATTAAGGTTAAGACTTAAGGGTAAAATAATACAAGGACACATATGTAGCTTTAGAAAAAGAGAAGGAGAATAGAAAGAGGGAAGAGAGTAAAACAAGAAAGGAAGAAAATAGAAATAGAAAAAAAGAAAACAAAAAACCTCACACATACACGCTCCCACCCCCATATAAAATCACTTGTAGTCAGGTGCGGTGGTATACACCTCTAATCCTAGCAGCTTGGGGGGCGGAGGCAGGAGGATCGCAAGACCAAGATCACAGGCAGACTGGGCAACCCAGCAAGACCCTGTCTCAAAAAGTAAAAAACTATGGGCTAGGGGTGCAGTGTGGCGGTCCAGCACCTACAAAGCAAATAGGCACAAGACCCTGGTTTCAAACCCCTGTATAAAACAACAACAACAAACAAACAAACAAAAAGCAAAATCAAAACAAAAAAACAAAACCATGCATACTCGCTCACACCCACATTTAAAAACACTTCTAGTCAGGTGCGGTGGTGCATGCCTGCAATCCCAGCAGCTTGGGGGGCGGAGGCAGGAGGACCACAAGCCCAAGATCAGAGGTAGTTTGGGCAACCCAGCAAGCCCCTGTCTCAAAAAGTAAAAAATATGGGCTGGGGGTGCCGCGCGGCGGTCCAGCACCTACAAAGCAAGCAAGTGCAAGACCCTGGATTCAAATCCCCATACAAGAAGAAAAAGAAAAAAAAGAAGAAGAAAAGAAAAGAAACCCTTGTACGTTCTTGCAGGTGGAAGCTGCACTGTGGGCACCCAGTTCCACCGGGTGAAGTTGATACTGCAGGAAGCAGTGCTCCCTCCAGAACTCAGGATGACAGTGTTTTCACACAATCTGCAGGAGCAGTCTGTCTTAGTCTATAGAGATTTTGCTGATTACGTAGAAAATGGCAGATTGCCCCACAATGTCCTGGGGGTGGAACACCCAATGACCAAAGAGATGGTTCCACGAAATATTCTGTGTCTATTGTATTGTTTGAGAAGCAGTGGAACCTGTGGGGTCCTCCCTGGGGTTCTCCCTGTCCCACGTAGTTCGGGCGCCAATTCCCCAAATCAGAGATTTCTGGCCCAAAGCCTATAACATGGAGAGAATATGGCTGCTATCGTGGATTTTTTGTTATGGCAGGGCTTTCCGCCCCCTTGGGAGACCACTTGAGAGGACCAAATCCTCTTGTGGGCAGGATGATATTCAACCCCCCTGGAGAGAGTCTGTAGCAGGTCTGTCCATGCACGGTGATTGGCGGAATTGGTCTGACTCATAGTGACCCTGTATACAGCAGAATTAAACACTCGCCGACACTGTCAGGCACACAATCTTTTTTTTTTTAATGTTTAAAACCACTGATGCAGCCACTGTTTCAATCCATCTAGTTGAGGATTCTCCTTTATTTTTTTTTGACCTGCAACTCTCCCAAACATGATGTTCTTCTCCAGGGATTGATCCTCCTGACAACAGGTCCAAAATATGTAAGGTGCAATCTAGCCATCCTTGCTTCAAAGGAACATTCTGGTTACACTTTTTCTGGGACAGATCTGTTGGTTCTTTTGGTAGTCCACTCAATATTATTCAGTAATCAGTACTGAATAATATAGTAGTATATTCAATATTCATCTCTAGTACCATATTTCAAAAGCATCAAATCTTCTGTCTCCCTTGTTCAATATTCAGCTTTCCCAAGCAGATATTCAATGTAGCATTGTTTAAAATTGTAAACAATCATATTAGATAAGTATTTAAATTAATTACATTGTATGCAATGATTATCATTTTCCAGTCATTAAAACGGATTTTACAATAAATGGATTGTTAGACTGTTGTTGTTGTTAGGTGCTGTCCAGCCAGTGTCACACTCATAGCGACTCTACAGGCAACAGGCAGAACAGTATTTGTTACTGTTCCTCTGCTATTCAAAGGGTTTTCAAGGGCTGATTGTTTTTTTGAAAGGGGGCTGCCAGGTCCTTCTTCCTAGCCTACATCACCTGGTGTTCCCAAGCAGTTTCTCATCCAAGTACTAACCAGGCCTGACCCTGCTTAGCTTCCAAGATTGACAGGATCAGATGCCACAGTGGTATGGCTGCCAGTAGGATTGTTGTATATATATATATATATATATATATATGTGTGTGTGTGTGTGTGTGTGTGTGTGTGTGTGTGTGTGTGTGTGTATCTTACAATAACTATTTTTATTTTGAAAATATTCTAGAAATATGGTTATGCATTTATGTATAGGACAAACACTGGTCCAAACTCTCACTGCTCTCACGTAGAGTTAGATAAAACTCCCAAGATGAGAGTGAAGACAGCTATTCACTGTCTGGTTTGAGGAACACATTTTAAGCAGTCTTTACCTTTTATAACTTTTCCCATGTCTTTCTCTGTTCATTTTCCCTTCACTCTGATTCCATATAATTTCTTCAAGGGAAAAACTATAGATTTTTTCCACTGCTTACAAACACACACACGCACACACACACACTCATACATACACACTTTAGTTATTTTATAACGTCTGTCATTGCTAAGGTTTTAGGCTAAAAATGAAAACTGAAGCATACATTTATGCTACAATCTTAAAATAAAACTGGAGAAAATATTGGAAATATATTTTGCCAATAACAGTCAACAGTAGCTTATGACTATGTTTGTGACATTTGTGATTGGGTGGTGGAATTAAGAATGCTTCTCATTTTCCTTTCCAAATTCATCCATACTACCCAAATTTTTCACTCTTGCCTTTTGTAATCATAAAACTCACAATATTTGTTACATTTTTTAGTATCCCTAATAATGACTTCTAAAGTTAAAAAAAAAACAACTGAGCACATTTTAAACTGTGTTTGTTTTATTGTCTTATATCATTTATAGAAAGAGGAGGATTTTTTCTTATAAGAAATATACACAAATTTGTGGCACCACTGATTTATGAAGCTATATTATACTAATTGAACACAGGGTTTTTTTTTCTTTCTTCTTTTTTTTTTTTTTTTCAGTACTGGGGAGTCAAACCCAGGACCTTGCATGTTCTTTGCAAGTGTTCTACCACTGACATCCCCTTCTAGTCCTTTTTAAAAAAATTTTTATCTTGAGACGGGTCTTACTCAATTTTGCAAGCTGCCACTGACCTCAAATTCTCTATCTTCCTGCCTCCGCCTCCCAAATCACTGGTATTACAGGCGTAGCTAACTGAACACAGTATTACAACATAAGCTCTTTGGGAGTAAAAACTGTACCAAATGCATCTTGATGCCTTTCAGTGCAACTTTGGACATTAGTACCCAAAGAAACTTAGACTGAATTAGGATCAACTATTTACTAACTGCCTGCAGCAGTAGCCCTGTGGCGTCTGATCCCATCAGATCTCGGAAGCTAAGCAGGGTCAGGCCTGGTTAGTACCTGGATGGGAGACCACCTGAGAACACCAGATGCTGTAGGCTTGGGAGAAGGACCTGGCAACCCCCTCCCAAAAATCAGTCTGCCATTTAAAACCCTATGAACAGCAGAGAAGCACTGACAATAGTGTTTCCCCTATTGTACAGAGGGTCTCTATGAGTCGGATACCGACTTGACGGCACCTAACAACAACAACAACAATTTACTAACTATTGGGAGAAGGACCTGGCAACCCACTCCCAAAAATCAATCTGCCATTGAAAACCCTATGAACAGGAAAGAGCACTGACAATAGTGTTTTGCCTATTGTACTTAGGGTTGCTATGAGTCAGATACTGGCTCGACGCACCTAACAACAACAACAACATTTATTCACCAAGTCAATCCCATTTTATGATGCACCTCATAAATGCTAGCTGAATATATTTGAGGATATGTTTTCAACTCTAAAAATATTTTTAAGATTCCTTCAAAAAAGTATATATAATTATGTTGAAGGTAAGAAGTTGGGGACATAGTATGCACTTACTAATTATAAACACTGATCTAAAAAACACAGCTCCTAATAGGACAGTGCTCTATAAGCATATACATTTGTTCAAAGGATTCATTACATGGTTGAGATCTGATTGATCCCACTGTTTTACTTTTCATTTTTAAATGTATTTTCCTATAAGTTACCCAGGATTTTGGTGCACACCTGTAATTCCATCTACTTGGGAGGCTGAGGCAGGAGAATTGTGAGTTCGAGGCCAAATGCAGCCTGCACCACTGAGCAAGACTTTGTCTCAAAATAAAAAATAAAAAGGGAGCTGAAGATGCAACTCAGTTGTAGAGCACTTGCTTAGCATGCATAAAGCCCTGGGTTCAACACCATGACTTCCTATAAGCACTTCAGGAAGAAATGACCTTGATGTTATAGCATAAAGCTTCAAATAGAACTAAATACAGTATAGTGCTATATTATCTTTTTCATGTATTGAAAAGATAACCGTTTTTATTCTGAATCCCCAAAAGAGATTTAGATAAGTGTGGTAAGGTGATTATTGGTTTCAGATTAGAGAGTTATGCCTTATCAAAATGTGCTTAAGCTAGATTTCTAAGAAATTTAGAACCCAGGACAAAATTTATCATTAAATTATATACAGTTACATAGCATTCCAGGAGACAGCTGAGATTTATTAGGTTTCAAAAAAACATACAAAATGAATGAGGTAGAACCTGTAATTTATTCCTTTCTTCATTTGGTTGACCTGGATTAACTATAAAAACAAAAAGTTAATATCTGCCAAAAATATATACATGTCACAAAGGGTAAAGCAACTAAGTACAAGAAAAAAATCAAATTTGACTAGACTGCTGATTGATTTCCTAAAGTCCCATTGCTTTCGATTTCTCAGTGATGACATACTTCCCTGCAGTCAATATGCATCTCTTAATTTGTTGGCAGGAAAATTGGCCTCCTTTGCCTTCTCAGATCACACTTTGTAATCAATGGCTATGTTCTAAATGGAACTCAGAAATGTCTTTAGAAATTGAGGGCAGTTGCAATAAATTATTTTTAGCCTGATGTCCCTCTAGGAACTTATTATTACCATAGCATACCAGTGAATTATTTTTTTGTCCCTTATATCTGCAAACCAACACATATTCTACTACTTTAGTCTGAAATTTACAGAGCTACCACATGCTATGAATATATTTTGTTCAATAAAATCCATTCTCAAAGCACTTATATGTGTGCCTCAATGATATGATTCTTGTGATCTTTTAAAACATAGGAATTGATGCTTCAGTCTTTTAGTCTGTTGAAGTAAATCTTCTATATCTGCATGTGGAAAAGTTAATTTTCAAAAAGCAAAATAGCTTCAAATATGATTATCATATCTAGGTTGAGTGAGATACTAAAATTTGGAATTCAAAGTTAAAATTAGATTATAGTAATGAATAATCATTACAGCTTAGAGTAAGCTATGTCATTTATAATTAAGTGCTTCTTGTTCCACAAAATGGTTCATCCTCCCAGAGATAAATTGTTCCTTACACTATTGTTTCTATTTAGACTATGAAACAACTATTCCATTTCAGGTACCACTACTGAACTATGTTTTACCAATAGTCTGTATACAGATCTATGAATTTGAAGACAGCAGTTTAATAAGTCATCATATTTTATTTGTCTATTCTAAACCAACTGTCCCTTATAAGGACAAATGCCACAACCTTAAAAATCCTACAATAACAGTGGAAGGAGACCCTACATTAATGCTGAGCCAGTATATAGTGTCACAGTTAATTCATTTGGACAAAAGACATAAGTGGAGAAAGTACTAGAGAGGTGGGTGCAATGGCACACACATGGCATCCCAGTAGACTTGGGAGGCTGAAGCAGCAGGATCACAAGTTCAAGGCCAGGGGCATCCTGCATAACTTAACAAGACCCTGCCTCAAGATGAAGAGGAAGAATAAGAAGCAAAAGAGGAAGAAAGAGTAGAAGAGGGAGAAGAAGGGGAGGAGGAGGAGGAGGAAGAGGAGGAAGAAGAAGAAGGGCTGAGGGTACAGTTCAGTGATAGAGTACCTGTAAAGTACATACAAGGCCCTGGATTCAATCCCCTACTACCATGAAGGGCTGGGATTTAGCTCAGTTGGTAGAGCACTGTGCTGCAGTCTCTGAGGTCCCGAGTTCAATTCCCAGCACCACAAAAATAGGAGAAGGACCTGGCAATCCACTCCTAAGGCAATCCCCAAACAGTCAGCCATTGAAAACCCTATAAGGGTCGCTATGAGTCGGATACCGACTTGATGGCACCTAACAACAACAACAACAACTACCATGAAAGAAAGAAAAAAAGAAGAAACAAGAAAGAAAACAAGGAAGGAAGGAAGGAAGGAAGAAAAAAAGAAAAGGAGAAAGAAAAGAAGAGAAAAGAATAAAAGAAACAGAGCTAAAACCAGAATGAAGATACTGCCAGAAAAATTTTCAAGAATTATGGTTCAAGATTCTCAATAGGGTCATTTCAGGTAGGTGGCAGGGTTTGCCAGGACCAAAGCTAAGCTATGGAGCTGCTGCAGATCATCCACATTTGTGTTTCATTTATGTGTTCATGCTGCCCATCCCCCAAAGGTGCTCCAGGTACTGTTCTAAAAAGGACACTGTAGTAAACAACATATAGTTCCTCCTCTCATGCTCTCATAGAGCTTTACTTTGGAGGAGACAACATACACCAAACATGAATATCTATATCTATATATCTTTATCTTCTTTTTTCCTTTTATTGATATATGTTGGTGGGGTACAGAGTAATACAGTATTTGCTTTTTCCACTACGCAATTGTGACATCACTTTTGGTTATACTTTCATCAACTTACAAAGGTTATGGAACCTTTTGACTAACGTAGTAAACGCATATGCATTTATGGGTTATATTGCCCTATTTTTCCCATGTACTCACAAAATTGCATCATTAATATTGAGATTATCCTCTCCCCCTTTATCCCTTTACATCATTTCCCCTCTCCATTCCACCTTCCACACCCTTCACTTCCCTTTGCTAGTCCCCTCCATCCTTCTTTCTGCCCTTCATAAATATGGCTTATGGGGAAGGTAAGATAACCACAAATAAGATCAAAGAAATGAATAACGAACCTGAGAGGAACTTAAGAAAAAAATAGGCCAGATACCATATCTTAAGGTAATGAACAGTGCTATGAAAAAATACAGAATTCTAAAACCACCGTATTGCACCACATATCTTGAAATACACTTTACAATGACTTCAGCACACTGTGACCAGAATTATAAAACAAGAAACTTTCTCAGAGATCATTTGTGTTCATATGTGTATAAGTAACTTTTCTGAACTCAGTAGTAGCAGGATTAGTGTAAGATTCAACATTTTAAAATTCTAGACTTGCGTTTAGATATATGTCTTAGCTTTCAGCTTTCATTAGCCATAGGCTACATTTAAGTTTAAGGATTATAGTGTTACCTTAAGAAGAGCATTAGAATAAAACTCAGCAAATAAGGATTCTAGAGTTTCAAGAGATCATGAGATCATGAGTAAATCTTAATCTCTTTGTGTTGGTTTCTTCCAACTAGCAAATGTGGATAAGCTTTCTCAAATAAATATGGATTATTTAAGAATTTCTATCCAATTCAACTCATAATGTGCAAGGTACTGTGATAAGTATGCGGTGCACTGAGGAGGGAAAACATTAAATAATTCATTACACATATTAGAAAGATGAGCCACTCTAAAAGTTAAGCATAGACTTAAAGGATGAGCATTATGCTAGTAAATATCCTAAGTGTTAAATTTGAACTCTCTCAGGTTCTTTGAAATAAAAGTGATAATTGTTTTTATGACAACAGTGGGAGAACTCATAGTATTATGACTTTATATCAGAAAATTTGTACTAATCCTCAAATAACTAATATGTGATCTATTGAAAACAAGAGAAGTCTTAGAAATTGGTATCTCCTGCCACCAAATTCTTGATGAAAATGTGAAACAGCCAGTTAAAAATTTAGGCCATGGCTGTACCTTAAAGGTGTTTTGGAATATGTTATTAACTTCCCCTAACTTCATCCTGTGTTTCTCATTTTTTACTTCATCTCTTCTGCTCAAATAACCACACTAGTTACTACATGGCATTGTCAAGATAAAGTGGCACCTAAAATTGTTCAACTTTATACTGAAGTCCTTCTTTGAGCAGGGTAAATATCTGTAAGCAATTTTCTCTCTAGAAACTCATCTAGCTGTAAAAGAAAATATGAGCCATTTATTTCTGTATTCACTGTTTGTTTTCATGGTTACTGAGGGTTAAATCCTGGGCATTACATTATTGAGCTGCACTCTAGCCCCTTATCTATTTATTTCTTTATTATTTATTTATCTGTTTGCTTGAGACATGGCCTCACAAAGTTTCTCATGCTTCTTCTGCCCCCAAATCCATGATCTTCCTGCCTCAGCCTCCAGAGTCTCTGGGATTACAGGTGTTCCTGGCTCTATTTTGTTTTCCTAAAAATTCATAAATTATGTAAAGTTGATCATTTCACTAAATTTATCTCTAGTTTGACTTAAATTTCAGGTTTTGGTGATGAATCATTACATATCCTTATGTTCACGTGAGGACACACCCCACACACTCCAGAGTAGAACAAAGAAATAAGATTTCCAGGGCTCACGATGGCTGCATTAATTTTCCATTAAAGCTTCAGAATTTAGCTAATCTCATTTAGTAACAACCTAATTATTGTAAGTAGGGAAATAATAACATTCCTTAATGTATTACCTTTTTATATAAATTATATAATGAAGTTCATTTACAGCCATAAGAATACAGGTTATAAATGACTAATAATGTGCTAACACACTGAGAGACCCAATTTAACCTGTAAGTACATAATTCTTCACTGAAATTGCTCAAAGTCTGTTCATCAAATTATTCCATCTACATTCATTTCCTACTAGTAGGAGGAAAAAAAGGCAGGGAAAGAGGGAATATGAGAGGACAGAGGTGGGAAAGAAAGAATTCTCAATATTATAGCCCTATACCAAACAGTCAAATGTCTAACAAAAATGGATTCCATTTAGTGTCTTACCATGTTAAACATAACCAATAATCTTTCTTATCCTCCATTTCAGTCAAATTCTAAGAAAAACAATTCCTTGTCTTACTCTTTACATTTCTACTGAAAGCTCCAAACAGCCACTTTGAAATTATTGTTCTCCTTGAAGACTGACTCAGATCCTTTTATCTTCCTTACTTGCATTTATGTTTCGGGATAAAAATTTTGTGCACCTTGTGGGTCTTCTGAATGTTCCCTGATAGCAATTTACCTTATTTCCAAAAAAATGAAAAAGGCCAGTCATCAGCCAGTATGGCACAGTTCTTTTGTTTTCTTCAAATTAAGTATTTAAATCACTAGATTACTATTCTAATATATGCTAAAATAACTCTTACTGTGTATATCCTAAATATTCTACTTTCTGTAGGAGGGGAGAGCACAAGAGAATGAATATAAATACTGAAATTTTAAGTTGAAGACAGGTGTATTTCTTCTTTTGTTTTGTTGTTTGTTTTGATTTTGCTCATTTTGTTTTAGTTTGGTTGACATTTATCAAAGCTCATGAAGATGGACTATCTTCCAGCAGAACACCCTACACAAGGAGTCACTGTGCACATTTCCCCTGAGTGCTCACAAAAGGAGAATTGGCAGGTATTTGTATATAGGCCAACGGGGCTAATCATAATATTCAATTTGTTTGAAATATGCATCATTTTTAACATTCATGCAAAATTTGCATCCTACTTTAAATATACAGTTGTTTTCATTTCATTTCAAAAATTCCCAAATCTTCTAACAATATTGAAGCTTCAGAATGCCATAATTGTCCTCTGATTTGGAGAAGCCCTGGGATATCACCATCTGCTCCCAGAGGGAGTCACAAATAAGTCCCAGATGCATTAACAAAGGTGATGTTTTTGGATGAGGGATACTAATTTACAGAAAAAAATATTAAATGCATGATATAATGCAATTTAACAGATTATAGAGCCAAACAACAAGATTCTAGGTAAAATTATATTTGGTGTAAACATAGTAATCTACCTTTCTGCTTGAAATGTCCAATTAACATTTCTGCTTGAACAAGAGAGTGTACATCTTACTATGTTAATAATTACAGTAGTCAAGAAATTATTCAGATCCAAAAATCATCTTCCCCAACTGTAAGTCATCCATTAGTATCCACACTCAGTTACAATGAAGGACAGCTATTAACACTACTATACCATCATTAATATCTCTTTTAATATTAGATGTTACAGGAAGATAAGCCTTATTAAGAAAAAGTTGATTTTTATTCTGAATTGTGCCAGTCTTGTGAGATGATAAGAGCAGTAAAATATAGTAATAAACTTGGAACAACATCTATAATATTTCTTTGAGCTCAGAGGGATGGAGGAACCAAGGCATTGTCCAATGCAAGGTCATGCAGGATAAAAAAAAAAAAAAAAAAAAAAGTAGAAAAAAGTGGATAGGGAGCCAGTCCAAGACTTTCAGTCTCCTGTTCTTTCTGCTTGAATAGTCTCACTATCATTAAACTTCTTTTCCACTCAGGTTAGACAGAGCCCTATGGGATTCATTCCCCCTTGTCTGGGTTGCTTGGCTAAGCCGTGCATTTCTATTGGCCCTATTGATTAGGCATCTGCTTCTTCTATGAGGATGGTTTGCTCTTGTGGAACCGTGTATAGCAGCTGTTACAGTTCAGAGGAGTGTTGACAGGATGAAAATTAAATTAACACCCAATAACATTTTAACACCTGGTCCAACAACTGCAATATCATTGAATTTCACCTTTTTGAAATTGCTTCGGGAGTTAATTCATCCTTACTTTGACTTTGACCTAAGGAGACATTCCTATAATTTTGCCACAAAAGACTCTCCCTTGACTGTTCATTTATAATTTCCATGAACCTCCCTCTGATCCATGTTCAGTGACTGCATGGGCAGTCTTTGGAAAATTCTCAGTAGAAATAAATATCCTTTTGGAAGCTGTGCCCCTTGTTGATGATAGCTGGAGAGTGAGCACAGACAAAACACATTAAACAAAGAGGAAGTGTGCTTCACTGTAGCACAACCTACAATGATGTGCAAATAACCATCTTCACTGGGAAAATAAACCTAGAGAAAATGCAGTTTTCACACACTTCTGACTTCATAAGTGATGGTTGGCTTGTGCAGAATGTGGGAGAGGATGGAGAAGAGATTCTTTAAGTCACTAGTGTGAAGTTAGACTGGTTTAGAACTTCAACTCTCCTGCTCTCTAAGCATGTGACATTGTGCGAGACACTTAAATCCTTAAGCTTCAGTTTCTTCATATAACTCAGTTAATAAAAGACCTGTTTCATGGGGTTATTTTGGTGATTATACAATCTGTGTAAAATTCTTCAAATGATAGTGCCCTACATCGTCTGGCACTTACTAAGTCCTCAGTCTTAGACACCAATATAATTTCACAGACTCCTGAGCTGAAAGAGAGCTTTAAGATCATTTAATCTTGTTCTTCAATTTTACCATTAAATAAACATAAGATCCCATAACTTTCCACAGATATATATCTTTTCAATGATATTTAGTCAGTGCTGAGAAGAAAACAAACAGGTATCTTCTTCAGAACTCTGATTTTTCTTTGTATAAGGCTGCTGACTTTTTAATAAGTTGTTTATCTAGAAAATATTCTATGTTCATGCTAAGTTACTCATTTATTCCAGCTACTTTTTTTGTTTCTCTTCCTCCTCTTAGAGAAGAAAAAAGATGTTACTTGCTATCTGCCAGGACTATTAGCAGGCACAGGTAATAAAACTACGATGCTATCATTTGCTGTTTAGAATTCCTATCAGATGCTAGATGTTCTATCAAAGATAAATATAATATGGTATCTAACTTACAGGAAGGCGAGGAAAAAGTGTTATACAAATATATGAAAAATACAACCCATTAAGAATTGTTAGAAAATGATCATCCATCTTTTAGACTTTTTAGTTTCTATTGCCTGCAATTTTATTGCTAATTATATTTGTGGGGAAGCAGGAATCAGTAAAAGGGAGAATTGCATCTTTTAATTTGGTTAATTTTGTGCATATTAACAATTTTTGGCAAATGTTTGTATTTCTAGAGATTAATATTGTAAACTATAATGAAATTTTAGGTTTAGCCATAAATTGTATTTATTCATCTACTTTTCCCATTTCCCTTCCTCCCTGCCCCAGAGGCAATAGACTCAAGACTTCTTCTTATTATTGTTTTATGATAGATGATATTATCTACAATTTCAGCTTTGTTTTCTTTTCATCCTAAATATATGGTAGAAATAATACAAGCATGATTTATAAGATCTGAAAATTAGTTTCCTGAGTTATACTTTTTAAAAAGTCATTTTAATTCTTTTAAAAAAATGAATACCATCTAATGTTGTTAGATTTTCAAATTCAATGGAAGCATTAGTTTTCCAGAAAACCATATTTTGTAAAATAAGGTAAAGTTTCATGGAGAAAAAACTAATAGATGGAAAGGTGTAAGGATGCTAACCATTTTAACCTTTTAGTCTGAGAAAAACAGTATTCCAGAAATGGAAATCAAATGGTAGGAAGTATTGAATGCTTTAAAAATGTTATATAATTGCTTACATGCCTCACTCTCTTAAATTGGTCTCTGTGTCCCCTCAGGCAAATAAAGCCTTCATTACCTTAACTCTAGAAAAGATCTAATGACCCAGGGTAGAATATGCATATAACTTGAAATATATAAGCATTAAAGATAAAATAATGTACCAGGCAGCATACACATCACTGAGTTCTTCTGTACTTCCCAGATAAAGGTGTACTTATCCTGAGACAAGTGTGATTTTCAATAAAAATAATAAGATTAAATAAAATTATTTCTAGAACCAGAGCATGTATTTACAAGAGGAAGAAAGGTTCTATGACTCTTAAATTCTTCCAGATACACTGGTAGTGTGTTTTATCAACCATTCACAAGCCTTAGCAGCAGAAAATACTTCTGCTAAAATTAATATATTCACACAATGGTCAAGATTAACATTTTAGTGTTGCATGAAGAATGAGAAAAGAGAATTTTTGTCAGCACTTAAGTTCAACCAGAAAGTAATTGAACATTAAGAGACTTTGGCAGCCAGTGACACTTTGCTTTTGAAATTTTTAATTATTCTGAAAACAATGATATGTGGTAATCTGGGAAAGAAATATTTTTATGAGAAATAGAAGCAGGAGAAAAGTGGAAGAGAAATCAGGAAAATTTCATTGATTTCATTGCCAAAATATGGAGTTATCAAGTAATAGTTCATAAAATCATAGAACTAGAAGAGACCTTAATATTTCATTCAGTCCACACCCATGCCTTTTGGAAAGAAACAGAAAATAAGAACAATGGAAAGAAAAATTATAGATTCCTAAATTTAAAAATGCAGTTTGTCAGCCTCTGACAATATTTTAAAATATTCTAGACCCTCAAACAATTACATTACTTTGCATGCTCATCATGCTCACAGTCAGATTATCCAAGTACATAGATTATGATATTCTTGGCAAGTAGAACAGGTAGAGCTCCTCTTCTGCCATTCCTTCAAAAATATAAATGGCAATAATAATTAATAATAATTTATTTTAGAAGTCCATAGAATCACATACCCTAGAATTAATTCTGGTTATAATCTTATGGGGAAGCATTCCATTTCATCAAAATGGAGACTGTGTCTGTAAAAAATGGCATATATTGCCGATGGTCACATAGATAGTAAAGAAGGGATCAAGAGACAAATGCAGGGACATTGTTGGCATGTCAACATCCATTTTACTATACCAGATGTCATTGTACTGTGTTTGTTATTCTCTAACAACAATTAAATGGTAGCAGAAAGTGAAAATTCTAGAACTGAGAATTTTAAAACATTCATACTCTTTGACAAAGAGAATCAGGATCTTAGCCTCTAAGGCTAAGATGTGTATAAGATATGTACAAAAGTCCTTTGTTCTGATGGCTGTCAGCCTGTTCTTACAGTGCTCTTATCTGCTACACAAGACTATTAATAACTATATCCAAACCAAGAAAGTTTTGGAAGTGGAAGTTCTAATGTATGGATTTGGTACCAATATGCTGGAATTCCCAGGGGGATAGAGAGTACCTCAAATGTGGCTGGTCCCCAGGAGCTCATCTAGCCCACTTGGAGGACCTACCTCTCTCTTCCAGGTCAAGTGACCCTTACCCTATATCTAGGTCATTTGCTCCCATTGAATCCTATGGGGCAAGATAGTAATGGGTCACCTTTGCCATACATCAGGGTATCTCACTCTTCCTCCCCTCCCATTGAGTGGGCCAAGATGGCACCTAAGGTATAGTAGCATCTAAAGCCCCCCTGGTGCCTCATTGGTCATTTCTGATCCAGTCCTGTTCCCCTGATTGGCTGGCTATTAGGCCATATAAACTCCGGAGCTCAGAGTTCAACAGACATTCTGAACACCATCCAAGAGAAGTTCACCAGAGGTCCATTTACTAGTCTGCCTAGCCTAGCCCTTCAGTCTTCCTCTGACCTGCCTTCATCATACTTCAACCCACCTGCCACCTCTGTCTGTCTCTGACCTCTAAAATGCCAGATATCCTACACAGACCGACAGTTCTGAGGGGCAAGCCTCCAAAAGTCAAGTGCAGGGCTCCCGAAGTGGAGAAGCCTGCCAGCCAGAAGAGCAATGACACCTGGGAGTCTCTGCCCCAGCAGCAGAGACGCAGCTGAGCACTTCCCTTCTCCAACCCTCTTTACCCCTCTCCCTAATCCCCCATTCCTTCTCCCTCCTTTGTGAATAAACCCCTGTCCTTTTATCTTGTGCATGACACTCTGTTCTCTGGCCACACCCTCGCCACCGGGTCCAGCACTGGGCACCGGCCTCTTTCTTCCACCCACAACTCATAGAGAGAAAAACCCCAGAAAGAACCCGACACCAATATATACTAGCAAGAAAGTTAAATATGTGTGTATTTTGTATGAAATTAATCAAGATACTATTTCTTGTAAATACAAATGCTAACTTTTTGACATAAGTTTTGGAGCTTTGTCAAACTTTTACTTTCAGCATCATGTAAGAAAGGAAAGATTTATAATCTCTCTTTATCTATAATTTTGTCCTCATTTCATTAGCCATTTTAAATATTTTTCAGATTTTGTTTTTAATAGAAGCCACCATTAATAAAAAAGCTCCAAACCAACAAACAAATAAATTTTCCTGAGTATCTGGGAGTCAATTATCTCTACTACACAGTACCAAGAAAGCAAAAAGTATTCTCTTGTCTTGAGTGTTTAGCCTAGAGGTGCCAAAAATATAGTCTTGACCCATGAACTCTTGACCCAAAACATCCATGGTGAGGATGTTTTAAAAGCGATCTTGACACCTAATCAAGACACTGGGATTCATCATACCTACCTCCATGTGAGGGCTGGGATTTAGCTCAGTTGGTAGAGCGCTGCACTGCAGTATCTGAGGTCCTGAGTTCAATTCCCAGCACTGCAAAACTGGGAGAAGGGCCTGGTAATCCACTCCCAAGGCAATCCTGAAACAGTCAGCCATTGCAAACCCTATGAGGGTCGCTATGAGATACCAACTCCACGGCACCTAACAACAACAACAACCTCCATGTGAAACACCTCCTGTAGAGAGAAAGAAACAGGGAAGGACAGGCTCATCCTTTGGCTGATGTCTTATTCATTGCATTACCACCAAATGTTAAATAAACAGGAAAGCAGAGATTCTTGAAGGGAAATGTCCCTTATCTAGAGATTTTGATTTAAAGTTTAATACCAAACTAGGAAAACAAATGTAGTCATATTTGCTTTCAGAGAGATATCAAGCTTAATACACTTATACAAATGTAGCCTTCCTAATAAAATACATATTGAACCTTATGCTCTTAGGAGTTCATAAAACTCAAACTGAAGGGAAATTGTCTTTGGAATCAGAACAAACTTCAAGAAGAGCTAAGGGAGCAGCAAAAATTAAAACAAAACACATCTCTGAAATTATATTAAATCTGATTTAAAAAATACAAACAAGTCTGTTACATTGTCATCCATTGGAAAAGTTTACAAATTAATACCTATTTGATTTATTCTAGTGACCATACTCAAAATATATAACTATTTAAAGTATTTCCCATCAAGCTACTGTTACTTTGTGAAGAATGAGTTGTCAAAAATTTGAAAAATAATTACTTTCTCAATAAGCTCAAAATTGTAATATGATCACTGCAGAAAAATAGTTGAATGTATGTGGTTAACTTACTCTTATTTATAGACATAACAGTTAAGTTCAGATAGTTTCCACACTTCAATCAAGTTCTGTTCCATATTTGAAACTCAATTGCACTTACTTACATATACAAACAATAAATGCTGATTACATATAATGATGGTTAACCTGTTTAAAATTAGAACTAATGGAACTAATGGTGGTGAGGTTTTTTCTTTTTTCTTCTTTTTTTTTTTTTTTTTTTTTTTTGCTGTATTGGGGATTGAACCCAGGGCCTCGTGCTCTCATGCTTTGCAAGTGCTGGACCACTGCTGCTCCACCCAGCCCACTTTTTTACTTTTGTGAGACAAGGTCTCCCTAAATTACACAGAATGCCTCTGGTCTCGAACTTGCAATCCTCCTGCCTCCACCTCCCAAGCCACTGGGATTACAGGTGTGTGCTACCCAGCTCTGCAGTGGGGAGGCTTAATATCAAAAGTTCAATAGCACAGTTTCACATCTGCAACAAAGAGGGTTCTCTCAGTCATGAAGAATATCCAGACATTATTGAGATGTACCTAGATGTTGATTCTCTTGTTACAGCTAAGAAGTGCATTTTTAAATTATCTTCCAATATCATCCCATCTCATGATCTACATGACTTTTTATTTAAAAATTATCTTTAAGTGTTTAATTCTCTAGATTTAATCAATTTCTCTAACTCCTATTCTCAGGGAAGACATCCCATGTTCACATCTTGAAAACAATTTATAGTTGTAGTCTTTAAAGTCATTGTATCTATTTAGGTCATATAAGAAGCAGACAACAGACAGGAGTAGAATTTCTGACATTTGTTAGGGAAACATCTGCAAATAATAGAAGAAGGAAGAAAAAGTAAGAGAGACACTTCAGACTGCAATGCAGTTCTGATGTGTGAAAGGACAGAAAAAGAAGGGCTGAATTGGTAGAATCTCAGACTGCAGTGTAGCTTTAACAAAAATGCAGCCAGTAAGATAAGAGTTTTACACCGAAACTTGTCCACTAATGAGGTCCAATGTCCCATTGGAATGGGCCCCCATTAGTATCCCTACAATGGTTATGACAGGCCAGAAGCATTGAGGGGAAGCATGGCTTCCTAACATGTTTAGAGGTGGATGCAGAGGAATGGCAGTTGGTGTGTCTTTAACTATGCTTCCTCCAGCAGCAGGTCTCAGTGGTGTCTCCATGACTGCCTCGGTAGCCTTTAGATTCTTCTTATATCTCCAACAGAAACTGAAATTTTATCCAGGAATGAAGAATCATCTTATAAATGCCCATAAATGTGGCAAGAACGTGTGTGTCAACTTACCATCAGTTGGAGATAAGCATTATATCAGTGTCACAATCACAGAGGACTCAACAGACACAATTGCTTTCTGCAGAACACTGAACTTGAATAATTATAACTTTTCATTCATTTGGGGACTAAAAAGAGAAACTTATCCATTCATAAGTGTAACTCCTTACTTTTCTTTTGATTGATCAAATACGTCTTAAAAATAAGTTTCCTTGGAGTGAATGTACCCAACAGTTCCTTTCTATCGCCTTTGCAAGTACACATAAACTTGACTGACAGGAAGTAAAATAATTGCAGCTTAGTTAAGGATAATGCTCCATAAGGTGAAACTCGTTTGTCTTTTCTGTTGGTGCACCAAGGTGGAACTGCAGCTGCTGCTGAAAAACGAGGGAAACAGGCTTGCTGGTGAGAATCTCCAGGGCCACCGAAGAAAGCTGAAGAAATGAATTTAGCTGTATAGAAACTGTGATAGTTACCTCAGCTTGCTCTGTCCTGCTTCAATCTAATCTCCTTTCAGTGAGGTTAGAAGGCTAAAAATCACACTACTTAGACTCCTTTGGAAACAGTTTCTAGAGGTGAATTAACTACATTTTCATGGCATTTGGAACAATGGAGAATAGCAAGCCAGCTCTCAGGAGTGTTTTTGCCTCAAGCATGATAAATATTTTGTTTCTTTGTCACCAACAGTTGGGCTATAGCATGGCAGTGATAACACTGGTGGTGATAATAGATTTTTTTTCTGTCTTTATTGAAGCTATGGTATTGGGATTTTGTAACAAAAAAGCCAATGGTGAAGCACTCATGAGGCTTTTTTTTTTTTAACACCTAGTTCCCTGGGGAAAGTCTATGTGGCTTCATTTTTCTGAACAAAAGCCTTAACTGATGCAATTAATGATGATGATAGAGAATTATGTATACTGGGGAAATAAATTGAATGAACTCATAAAGAATGAGACTATGGAGCTACTGTACTTGCATCAAGATGAAAGGTACTGGGGAAAGAAGAATCCTGGTACTGTGTTGGAAGCTGTGGATCTTCCAAAGAAAGACAACTTCGGTAGTAAATCCTGTGGAAAAGAAATTCCTTATAGGGAACACTGTAATATTTAAAACCTCACTGGTAGACTCCAACGTAGGAGGGAGATGAAAGTTTCCTAGGACTACTTCCTAGTATATTATGATGATACATTCTTAGATCAAATGGCACTTTGAAGCTTACTGAGTAAAACCATCAGCATTTTTTAGCTGGTACACTAGATAAATCTGTAAGCTAAGCATGAGACCAATGCTTTTTCGATAAGGAAGCTGGAGGTCAAAGAGATTTTCATAGCCAGCAAGTAGTAGAATCTACATAACAACTCATTTTTCTTTTTGTTTTTGTTTTTTTGTTTTGTTTGTTTCTAGTTCTCAGTACATTTTCTCCAGCATTATGCTAGCTGAAACATTATATAGCCTGTCCACATAGTAATCTCTCCCACAAAAGAGTAAAGGTTTTTAAAAACACATTGTTTTAATTCATGTAAAATATTTAATATATTGTTTAGGAATTAGAAATAATTAGTAAATCTATTTCTAAAACTTTACATTCTCTCAAATAAATAATAAAATAATATACTTACTCATCTTTCACTGTAACAACTAAAATTTACAAAAGACCTAATAGCAACTTCAGTTTTTGTGTTGAAGAAAGTCTATGCTAAGCTTTCATTTTTGTATTCCAAAAACACTGCCATTCTTTCTCCTTTGGCATATTGTCATCATTCACTTGTTCTCCTCTTGGTGATCATACCTCTCAATCCACACATATGTATTCATGGTTATTGAAATTTTATATCAGTGAGTAGCATGCAATATTACTATGTAGAATTTCAGCACCAGATGGTAGGATGCACAGCACAAAAGTAATGCTTTTATAAGATATATTTGCACCCGTTGAATGTATTTCAAGGTGAATAACAACATAGAAGCAGAAGTCACAGAGGTATGTCATCTGTCTTACTTCAGGCTTCCAGCATGGACAAGCAAAAATTATTGCAAGTTAACAAAATGTAGGCAGAAATAAATCCACATATTAGACTTTTCTACAGGGAAATTTGCTGTGGAGAAGAATTACTACATTTTATATATAGAGTCATTTATTAGAATAGCTTACTAACACTTAAATAAACATTAAATATGTGTTGGGGGTGGGTGGTGTGACACATGCCTATAATCACAGCCCTGGGGAGGCAAAGGCAGGAGATTGGTGAGTTGAAGCCCAGACTAGGCTACATAGTGAGACCCCATCTCAAAAAAATAATAATAAAAAATACATAATAGGAATTTTATAAGATGCTTCATATAAGTTGTCACATTTATGTTTCACAGTAACCATATACCATATCAAAATTCATATTTGTAGAGAAATATCTCAGAAAGCTTAATAAATTATCCTAAGAGAATACACCCACACAGGTCTGTCAGTTTGCCGCACTGTGAGATCCTGTGTGTTGCGGTGAGGTTGAGAGCTCTGTCACTGGTACTTCAGGAATGAGCAAGGTTACCCATGGTGGACAGGTTTTCAGCTGAGCTTTCAGACTAAGACAGACTAGGGAGTAGGACCTGGCAAACCACACCCGGGACAACTAGCCATTGAAAACCCTATGAATAGCAAAGAAACACTGTCAGATATAGTGCTGGAAAATGAGTCCCCCCAGGTTGGAAGGCACTCAAAAGACTACTAGGGAAGAGTTGCCTCCTCAAAGTAGGGTCTACGGTGATGATGGAAATGGAGTTAAGCCCCAGGGTGCTCAACTTGCTGATGAGGCATGACTCAAAATGAGGAGAAACAACTGTAAACAACCATTAATAATTGGAACATGGAATGTAGGTAGTATAAATCTAGGAAAATTAGAAATCATTAAAACAGAAATGGAGCACATAATCATTGACATTCTAGGCATCAGTGAGCTAAAATGGACTGGCATAGACCATTTTTAGTCAGAAAATCATATGGTCTACTATGCTGGGAATGACAAATTAAGGAGAAATGGGGTTCCATTCATCATCAAAAAAGACATTTCAAGATCTGTCATGAAATACAATGTTGTCAGTGATAGAATAATATCCATACGCCTACAAGGAAGGCCACTTAATGACTATTATTCAAATTTATGCACCCACCACTAAGGCCACAAATGAAGAAAGGGAAGACTTCTATCAGCTTCTACAACCTGAAAGAGATCAAATATGCACTCAAGACATACTGATAATCACTGGTGACTGGAATGCAAAGGTTGGAAACAAAGAAGAAGGCTCAGTAGTTGGAAAATATGGTCTTGGTGACAGAAACAAAGCTGGAGATCGCATAATAGAATTTTGTCAGACCAATGACTTTTCATTACAACTACATTTTTTCAACATCATAAATGGAGACTATACACATGGACTTCACCAGATGGAACATACAGGAATTAAATTGACTACATATGTGGAAAGAGATGATGGAAAAGCTCTATACAAAATGTCAAAACAAGACCAAGTGCTGACTGTGGATCAGACCATCAACTTCTCATATGCAAGTTCAAACTGAAGCTGAAGAAAATTAGAACAAGTATACGAGAGCCACGGTATGACCTTGAGTATATCCCACCTGAGTTCAGAGACCACCTCAAAAATAGGTTTAATGCATTAAACACAAATGATAGGAGACCAGAAGAGTTGTGGCATGACATAAAAGATATCATTCAAGAAGGAAGCA